>APFE031145027.1:0-22642 GCA_000404065.3 Pinus taeda
GTTTTTATAAGATATAAGTTAGAAATATTTTTATTACCAAAAAAAAAAAAAAAAAATCTAGTTTTGAAGGGAGAAAATTGGTATGAAAGAAGATAACTCTAAATGAAAGCAAAATGTATAATCATATCTAAAAACAATACTATTTCATTACAATTATCAATTATGGATTGAATTAAATAAAATAAAAAATAGTATTAATTAATTACAATTATCAATCACAACTATTTAAAAAGAATATTTGGAATGTATGATATTTTAAATGAACTAAAAACATAACAATATTTTAAGAAGTGAAAAACATCCTTATATATATATATAAAGATCTAAAAACAATACTATTTGAGTCATTTATCAATTATGATTGATAAATAAAATAAAGAATAGATTGAAATTAAATACAATTATCTATCACAACTATTAAAAACAAATATTTGGAATGTAATGAATTTAAGTAGTGTATAAAACATTATATATAGAGTATATATAAGTATATATATATATCAATAATATATATATATATATATATATATATAAGTATAATATATATATATATATAAAAACAGTATACATATACATAACATTACCATATACATATAAATATCATTCAAAAAAAATAAAAAGGAAAAAGAAAAAATTTGAAGGAAAAATAAAATAAACAACTTTTAATACAAATAAAAATAAGGCCAAAAATCAACATTAAATAAATAATTAGATAATTTATAGCTAAAAAAAATTAAAATGTCAAAATACTAGTTTTGAAAAAAATTTGTTCTTATTAGCACCATTTTCTGAAATAGGAATAAAATCAACTACTAAATACTACTTCTAAAAAACGAGAACCCTTTTGGCCATGTTGATAACTATGTTGCTCCATGTATATAACCAAGTTCTTTGTCTGGATCTAAGGGATTAACCATTTGATTTTTGTTGCAAATATGTTTTAGATCACACCTTCCCATTGACAGGCTTTTGGTCTCCGTAATCTTATCCATAAAGAATATGGAAGCGAAGGCCTCCACTTGTCTCCCCAAGTTTTCTACTCCATTATATATGAAGGACATTAGATTCATGTTTCTCTCTATCAATATGTTTGTTTGCCCTTGTTTAATTTGTTAATGGAGTTATTCTTCCTCTCCCGTTATGTTGTTAGATGAGGTAGGCTTTACCACCTTTAACAAATAACTATTTGTCCTCTTTACTATAGAAAGTCACATCACTATCCCATAAGTAAAGCCCACCAGACATAATTTCACATGCATCTAGTGACAAAACTTTAAATTCCACTTCAATGGCACAATCAACATGAACGACAAATCTTTTTTTCCATTTCTTGGTGATTCTTATGGTTAATTTATCTAGCTTCCAACCCAACAAGCATGGTTGTACTAAATCATAAGTTTGTAAGCCAAAATCATCTACAAAGGATTTAGTAATCAAATTGCATTGATAACTCTTGTAAAACAAATCATTTACCTTGCCCCTAAGGTAAGCTCAATTGGTAATGGTCATGTTATGAATTATTTTGTTAAATATGTTATCCAAGGTTCAAACCCCCCTTATTTAGTCCATGAGCCATGTGTTCGGGTGTATGTAGTTTCACTTAGAGGTAATAGTGGTAGTGGTTGGAATCTTGTGTCACATGAATACGAGATTGACCTAGTTTTTGATTCCTCTAGTCACAAAAAATAAACATTTACCTTTTGGTCCTTCATTTGAACTTTGATTAAAATAGTATATTTACGCCTCAATTTGTTCTCTTTCCCTTTTGGGTTATTGCGACAATATTTTACTTTTGTTTTGTTGGTATCCTCTCAACCCTTCTATTACTGCCCCTTTTTGAAATCCAATTGAATGTAGAGAGATTTCTTACTAGTTTCATCTATGCTTTTCACACTAAAATATTGTAATATCCTTTAGATATGGATCACTTGTCCTCCAAGTTACTTCACCACTACCCTGGGCTCTTATAAAGAGACACCCAACCTCATGGCCCACTTCTAGAATTTGGTCAAGTATTCTTGTACACTTTATTCTTGATCATGTTGAAGGATTTGAGTTTTAGGAGTTGTTCCTCTTCATAGCCTATGGGATAGGATTGATTTCAATAATTTTTTGAAATCCTCCAATTTTGTAACCATGGGATTTTCACCTAGCCTCAATGGCCATCTAAATAGCTAATAAAGTACATCTAAACATTTTCAAACCAATAAATGAATTTTTTTTGTTTCTTTTATTGGATAAATGTTAAAATAAAGTTCCAACCATTTTAACTAGAAATTGAAGTTTTCACCATTAAATTTTATTTTCTACGTGGTTCACGATCCTCGGAGATCGGTGACCAATACATCCATGGAATAACTGTACCAAGCATATATACTTGAAAGTATCGCTTCTTACTAGCTCAACCATGAAGCCTGACCCCAAGGGTGTTGAGAGAATTGAACTAGTGACCTATCAATAGCAGAGGTGCTTTAATGACAGGGACTCGACCAACTCAGTCAATCCTTGGAGCTAGTTTTCATCATTAAGTTGGTATTTCAAGTTTTTCTTCAACCTTAGATGAAATACTGGAAGTTGACGACACATTGTCGTTATTATTTGAGTCTCCAAGTGTCTTGCCTTTGGAATATTCTAGGTAAGCCTTTTCTTCTTCATGCTTACTCTTTATTGAGTGTCCTTCCTTATCCTTCATGACCAATAACATTGTTACTATTTCATTCAATGCGACAAATTTCTTCCCCAACCACATAAACTTAAATTACAAATATTCTTCATCATGTTCTTCATGAGAAGTCTCGTGATTTTGGGTCTTTTACACCTTTGTAGACCTCATAGCAATGTGTTTCCACTTGCTTAGTACCCATTATGGGTGTTTACCATACAAGCTGTTCACCAAGTATTTTCCAGCTTGGGCTTTGATATTATATGAATCATAAATTTTAAGCATATGGCTAGTGTATATTGCTAACATGGATCCTTTGTAGAATAAAAATGGTATGTCTCTAAAATTCATTGTCAAATCGAGATCGAGATTCTCAAAATACCACTTCATTAACAACAATGGATATCTTTGTTCCTCTCCAATTCTATTTTTTTTTTTTTTGGAGTGCCAAGCTCAATGCTTGTCAGGACCCCGAGTTTGCATCGCCGCCTCAAGGTGAGTCGAGTTCCCAACCGAGTACCCTTGATAATCCTTGATGAGTTGAGGTCACACATGCCCGAGTCACACCAAGGTGACATGCATGGAGTGTGGACACGTTACATCAATGGTCGAGCGTGAAACGAGGGCGAGTTGGAGAAATAATATGTTCGTCTCGTTGGTAATTTCTTCGGCACAACTCAACGACGCCCGTGCCCATGGGCATGTCCACACTAAGGTGGTTCGCCCGAGCACTATGTGGGGCATTTCTTGGTGTACACAAAAAAGCGGTGGGTGTGCAATCACAACTCTAATTTGAAACGACAGCTCGATACATTGGGAGGGCGTCGAGCCATGGCTAGGGTGTTGCAATGATGAGGCAACTTAGATATAGATATGAGCTAAGGCATGGAGGCAAAGCATCATCACAAGGAACATCACAAGACAAATTTGCAGGGCGAAGGTCTGTGATATCGCAGTGTTTTGAGGCAATGAGAAGGCACGAAGAAAAACATAGGAGTGTGCATCGGCATGCACCCGCCCAAAGTGGGAAGGGAAATTTGTGATTTCTGTTGAGATTTATGTGTTGGGAAAGCCAAGGGGTACACTCGTTCAGGCTATAAATAATTGTTATATTTTGAAATTATAAATTGAGTGTTGTGACCCTCTTGGGCCAGCCTCCCTTTTGATGTACAAAACCAAGTATAATAAAAATATGTTCATTTACTTAATAATCTATTGGCATGACTGGTTGGTTAATTTTGATATTGCATTGTTGCATGATTTATGTTCAAGTTTATGTTTTCTGCACATAACACTTAACATATAATAAATAAGAAATTGTAACTAATTTAAAGAAGAGTGCAAGCATATTCCAAAAGCTAAGTAACTGTTAGTTGTTTATAACACTATGATGAACCTTGTTAATGTTGCACGCCCACGATGGTGCGATCGTAGGGTCGTGACTGATTGTATCAGAGCTAGTGAAGGTTCAGATGTGATGAAGTGTGATGAAAACAAGGTATCTATGCATAATAGTATTCTTGAGGGAAAGGATGACTAGTTAAGTAGTTTAGATTTTGTTGACTTGGAGATCCATGGGAGGGTCGTCCAAGCTTTAGTGGACACACGTACCACGCATAATTTTATGATGATAGTCTGGCGAAAGAAGTTGGGGTACAACTCACCCCTAAGCGAGTGATCAGGAGCTCAAGACCAAGTGTCGAAAAATGCTCAAAAATGAAAGTGCTCAGATTGAGTTGGAACCTGAATGACTGGATAGAAATCGTCCTCTTGATTCCGGCACCACGAATGGTTCGAAAAATGGCCTCCGTATGAGGAAGTTATGCCAAAAAGAAGAATTGCCCATTTTGAATTTTTTTCAAAAAGATTTAAAATAGAATATTCCTTGGAATATTCTAGGCCAGAATATTCCAAAAATATTCTGTTTTCAGTGGCCAATAGGAGGCTGCCATGTGGCAGGCCCAGAGGCTGCCAAGTGGTGCAGCTGACGTGAGCAGGGTGGATGGGCATAGATCAAAATTTTTGGCAATGCAGCGGTTTGAACCCGCGACCTCGTGCCTGTCAAGGCAGCGCTTTACCGTTTGACCACCCAAAGGAACTTGTTGTGATGCTGGGGGCCAGTCCTCATACCACATGTCCACGGCCCATAGCTGTCGGCGTTTAAAACAGTTTAACGGTTATGCAACGTTGTTCACATTCCACTGAATCCAAGGACCACCGCCCATTTATCACTCCAGTCACATGCGCCTTTAACAAACAGTTAATCCGGCGGTCACGGGTTGTTTGGCGAAGGCACCAAATTCGGCAGTCCCGCCATATTTGGCGGGCCTAACTGGCCTTCCAAGTTTAGTTAACTGGAGTTTTTCTAGGGCACACTGGCAAAAACTTTAATGGGCCATAACTTTGGCTAGGAAAGTCCTTTTTGGAAGAATTTATTTATTTATTTTGGGTATCTTCGACTTTCTGAACCCATTGGCATAGATTTCACAGCCAAAAGAGGTCATTTGGAGGTGTTTTTTCTTCGGGGAAGTTCCAAGAGCCACTAGGGCCTGTTCAGTGTTGGAGTTGCATTCAGTTGTGTGCAGCCATTGGAGGTGAAACAAAAGCCTATTTATGCTGCCATGAACCTTCTGAATCCAATTAAGGTGTTTTCAGAACCATTTGGAGACTTCTAAATGCCGAGATGCTAAAGGGAAGTTTCAGGCAACCTAGAGCCATCCATGAAGGAAGGCCTAGATCGGGGATGCAGTGCTCATTTTGAGCAAATGAACAGTCATTCGTTTATGTCAGATATGTTTTGGAGACATTAGCAGAGGTTTTAGAGATATTTGAAGCATTCTGAAGGAGTTTGTGCCATTAAGAAGCTCAGGGAAGCTTAGTGCACCTACTGAAGGAATCAAGTCCAAGGGAGCCTAGATCTGCCTGCACAAAGAGGACAGCCATGACAGGGATGTATATGGTTTTTCTAAACCCATAGGTTCAGTCAGTAACTTTTTGGAGTTGAGTGTGGAACTTGTAAAAGAATTCAAGCCATAATCCCAAAGAGCCAAGTCTAGTTGACTAGAGCTCACAAGAGATGTAGCCCATGAGATTAGGGTGAACTCCTTATTAAATTTGTTGTTATGTGTGATGTTTATTTGTTACCTTATATGTCTGATATATATGTTTAATATCAGCTGAAACAAATCAATTTAAAACACATAAACAAAAGAAAAGACATACACCTCTTTCAAGATAAAATTCCGCATAACGTCAAGTTCAAGCAAGGTCTTTCTTTTAATTGAATCTGAGTGTTTACTTATTATTTCTTTAGGTAGAGTCTGTAGAGGGACAGGTAGCTTCTAGATCCCATCCTCTCTTTAGAGGTGACATATCCAGTAAATTCCCCTACAGTCTATCTCTATATTAGAAATAAGAAGTTCTCACCTTTCCAGATTTAAACTTGGAGTATTTGTGCACTCATTTACATAAATGGAAATGGATACCTTGCACCCTTTTTCAAGTACATTCCATTTTCAGATCAGCGAGTGGAGTTCAAGGCAATGAAATTGAGGGCTAAAGTGTCGGGATTGGCAAGTGATGTGTCGGTTCGAATTTCATATTGGAAAGGTTGTTTAGATTTCACGTGATGGAGATGAACAACTTTGATATGATATTGGGGCAATACAGTATGAAGGGTAACAAAATTGTTGTGATATTTTTCTGTGATGAGATACGTTTGATTGGTGGCTCACAAACTTGGACTTTTCCTACCCATCGACAAAGGAGGGAGGTAAAGGTACAACACGTTTTTGCACTAAGTATGAGCAGAGCGATGCAAAGATCAAATGTTGAGACATATGCAACCATCATTAGAGAGATTGGGGAAGATGATGGGATGGGGACGCTTGTTCCAGTCGAGATTTATGATGTATTATACAGATATGCAAATCTAATTCCCGAGGAATTGTCGAAAGTACTTCCTCCAAGACGTGCATTTGACCATCACATTGAGCTAGAGTTGGGGAAGAAACCACCAGCAAAAGCTCCTTATCGTTTGTCTGGGCCGGAGTTGGAAGAGTTGAAGGACCAATTGAAAGCATTGGTTGATGTAGGATTAATACGTCCTTCATGGACCCCATATGGTTCTCTAGTATTTTTTCAAAAGAAAGACAAGAGTGAGTTTTAGATGTGTTGTGACTATCGTGTTTTGAACAAGAAGACAGTCAAGAAAAAATATCGCCTTCTACTTGCAGTAGATTTTTTTGATAAGCTTGTGAAGGCGCAAATGTTTTCGAAGCTTGACTTCATGCATGGATATTATCAATTATGGTTTACAGAGGGCAATGAGAAGAAGACAACGATAGTGACGAGGCATGGAAGCTTTGAGTTCCTTATCATGCCATTTGGACCATTTAGCGCTCCTGCAACATTCTGTACTTTGATGAACAATGTATTGTCTCCATACTTAGATTCATTTGTGGTGGTGTGCTTGGACAACATAGTATTTTATATAAACAACATGGAGGATCATAAGAGGCACTTGGAGTTGGTATTCGAGGCACTGAGAAAGAATTGATTGTTCTTGAAGAAGTCAAAGTGCATGTTTTCCCAAATTGAGATTTCGTTCCTTAGACACTTGATAGGCTAGGGATGTATACGGATGGATCCAGACAAATCTTGTGCGACAGAGGATTGGAAGGAACCAAAGAATGTCCATGATGTGAAGGTTTTCTTAGGGATGGTGAACTACCAACAAAGTTTTGTAGAGGGTTGTTCCAAGATAATTTCACCACTGACAAACTTGTTGAAGAAAGACAAGTGATGGAATTGGACTGAAAGATCTTGTGTTTCCTTTAAAGAAATAAAGAAAAGAACGATTACAACATTGATACTTAAGTTGTTTAACTTTGAGCGACCATTTGAAGTGCACATGAATGCTTCTGATTTTTCGATTGGGGGAGTTCTCATGCAAGATGGACATATGGTGGCATATGAGAGTTGAAAATTGCATGAAAGAGAGTGACGATATCCCATTCATGAGAAGATGACTGTGATCATCCATTGTTTACAGGTATGGCAATACTATTTGATTGGGAAGTTATTTGTTGTCAAGAATGACAATGTTACAATGAGTTACTTTGCATCTCAAACAAAGTTATCAGCAAGACAGGCTTGTTGTCAAGACTTCATGGCATAATTTGACATTAAGATTGAGTATAGGCCAGTTAGACTCAATATTGTAGCAAATGCCCTCAGTAGGAAGGCAAAGTTGGTTGCAATTGGGGAGGAAGAATACCACGTTGAACCAAGTGAGATTCAATTTCTTATGACTGAGGAGTTGTAGAGTAGACTTCATGAAAGTCTAGAGACAAATACTCAAGTGAAAAATATCATGAAGCAGGTAAAGGAAGAAAAGACGAGAAATTTATTTGTGCATGATGGAATCTTGTTCTGTGTTGACTATCTCTACATTCCAAAGTCATTGGAACTTAGGAGGCACCTCTTGAAGGAGTGCCATGATTCTCCTTGGTTTGGCTACCCAGGGAAGTGTCTCACTTTGGCACTATTGGAGAGAGGATACTTTTAGGGAAAGATGAGAGAGGATGTAGAGGAGTGTGTGCAGACTTGTATCATTTGTCAGCAAGACAAATAAGACAAGGGAAGATAGGGAGGGTTGTTGAACCCTTTGCCAATTGTGGAGAGACCTTGGATGAGTGTTTCAATGGACTTCATTACTTAGTTTCCACAGGTACAAGGGTATAATGAGATCATGGTCATTGTTGATAATTTTTCCAATTATGTTGTCTTCATTCCGATGAAGATGTCGTGTGGAGCAGAGAAGAAAATTGAGTTCTTAAAAAATGTTGTGAAGTATTGGGGAATTCCATTAAGTATTGTGTCTGACAGATATACGAGGTTCACAGGTAATTTTTGGACCATGTTGTTCAAGTTGATCAAGATGGGGTTGTTGCATAGTTCGAGTTACTATCCGCAGACAGATGGGCATACCAAACACATTAAATCGTTGTTGGAGGACTACTTGAGGCACTATGTGAGGGATGATTAGAAAAATTGGCCTGAGTTGTTGGATAGAGCGCAGATCAGCTACAATTTGCAGAAGATTTCAATGATAGGGTATAGACTGTTTGAGTTGGTTAATGGACATATGCTTGTTGCACCGCACAAAGTGTTATCACGAGGATATGTGAAGAGTCCACGTGTGAAGAGATTCTTGATAGCATGGGAAGAGTCCTTGGAGTTGGCGTGATTGTACTTGATAGATGCAATAGAAATAATAAAGAGATGAGAAGATAAGGATAGGCATGACACACACTTTGAAGCTGGAGATATGTTTTTTTTAAGGATGATGAAAGATTAGATTCCACCACGAAAGGGGACAACAAAGTTCGAAGGTTCGTTCAGAGTGAAGTAAAGGGTTGGAAAGGTCGTCTATGAATTTGAGCTACCAAACCATATTTGTTCCAAGCATCCTGTGTTCCATGTGAATCAACTAAAGAAAGGAAGACTTGATGCAGATGATCCTAAGAGAGCAACAAAATTGAGAGGTCTAGCCTTGATCATAGACCGATCAAATTTGGTTTTGAACCTCATGACTACTGGAGTCAGGAGTGACGTGAAGAGAGAGTACTTTATGTTGTGGAAGAATGTACCAGAGGAAAGTGGCTGGGAAACATAGGATTCGTTGTGGAGATGGAAGAAGGGGATTGTTGAGTTTGAGGCAGAGTTAGCTCGAATAGTAGGATTGTCGAGGATGGAAATAACTCAAGGTGGGGGAGGATATTAGGACCCTGAGTTGGCATCGCTGCCCAAGGCAAGTTAAGCACCCAACTAGGCGCCCTTAAGACCCTTTAACGAGTTGAGGCCGCATGGGCTTGATTCGCACTAATGCAATGATTTTGGAGTACGATCGTGTTATGTGGGTGGGCGAGCACGCAACTCGGGTGGAGGGCGAGTTGGAGAAATAATATGGTTGGCGCGTCGATCATCACGTCGACACGACTCAACAATGTCTGCACCCATGGGCGTGACTGCATTAAGGTGGGGCACTCGGGCACCATGTGGGGCGTTTTTTGGCATACAAGGCAAGGTGGTGGGTGTGTTAACACAAATCTAATTTGAAACGTCTGCTCAATACATTGGGAGGGCGTCAACCCATGGCCAGGGCACTCCAACGATGTGGCAAGTCAAATATATGTTAAGACATGAAGGCAAAGCATAATCACAAGGAATATCGCAAGACAAGTTCATAGGGTGAAGGTTTGTGATATCACACAGTGTTCTGAGGTAGCGAGTAGGCAAGAAACAAGAAACAGGAGTGTGCATGGACATGCGCCTGCACAGGGCGAGCAAGGTAGTCTATGATTTCTGTTGAGCTTTTTGTGTTGAGCAAGCCAAGAGGCACCCTCGTTCAGGCTGTAAAGAATTGTTGTACTCTGAAATTATAAATGGAATGTTGTGACCCTCTTGAGCCAGCCTCCCATTTTATGTACAAAAACTAATATAATAAAAATATGTTCATTTACTTGATATTGTGTTGGCACAACTTGTTGGTTAATGTTGATATCACATTTCTACATTATTTATGTTCAAGTTTATGTTTTCGCACATAATACCTAACATATAATAAACAATAAGTTGTAACTAACTTAAAAAAGAGTGTAGGCACAATCCAGAAGCTAAGTTGTTTATAACACTACGATGAACCCTTGCCGATATCGCATGCCCATGATGGTGCAATCATCATAAGGTCGTGGAAATGCCCAACAAAGGAGTAAATCCACTCCATCTCAAATGCTAATGGAATACCACATTCTATTTATTTAAATATATTAATTTTGTATATATTTAATTATATGATGTGAAATATGAATCACTATTATTGAAATTTATTTTAAAATAATATGTAAATTATGATACTTATTTAGGAAAATATCGTTTATAATTTTATTATAACCGCCCTATATCCATGTTAACTCCAGATGTACCAAGTGTCAAGAGGGATCAAATATCTTAAGATGCAAACCTCTTTTAGAGTGAAAGAAATTTGATCCCTCTCGGCACTTGGTAGATCTGGTGTTAAGATGGATCTAGGTTGGTTTAACTCCTCCCGGATTAAAATAGGCTATGCTCCACATGAATACCATTTGTTAATACCATCAGTCATTTTTATTTTATTTTTATAGGGTTATTTTTATTTTTATTTTCAATTTTATTTTACTTTAACTGAGTTAAAATGTTCACCGTGTTAAGAAATCTAGAGCATAATAATTAGGTGATATATCTTCTAATGATAACTGCTTGTGAATGCATTTTAGATTAGGATCTTCTCTTTACTTAGATTATTATAGTGTTCTTCTTCATCAAACAACTACCAATGCATAAACAATAAAGAGACAAGAGACACAAAATGTAGGCGATCAACCAAGGCAAAAACCTCTCTAACTTGAGAGGAAAACCCAAACAAATTCTTCTTCTTATAGAGACTTCAATTGAAAAATACCAAGACCAAGACCCTTGACCTATTTAACCTCTCCAAGACCAAGTCCCAAGACCTATTTAGTTTAACTTCTTCTTTCTGGAGTCAACAATGGTCAAACTGCTTGCTTCTCCATCCTTCTCGGCTATCCTTCAGATCTCGGCTTCTTGGATTAGAACTACAATCCTCGACCTC
The DNA here is from genome assembly GCA_000404065.3 of Pinus taeda. Taxonomy (NCBI): domain Eukaryota; kingdom Viridiplantae; phylum Streptophyta; class Pinopsida; order Pinales; family Pinaceae; genus Pinus; species Pinus taeda. The sequence goes on from APFE031145027.1 coordinate 11,337, forward strand.
TTCAAAAACCCTAGATGCAACACATGTGATGGATGTTGATCAACATTTTCACCTTGTTACCACTTTTCTTGGATGGAAAGACTTCCTTCTACATTTCGGATTGATGAATGTAATGTCTTCTCCTTTGATTTGGCTTCTAGAGTGACCTTACAAATGTCAACCCTTCTTTTGCATCAAACATCACTAGATTCTTGCATGTGTGGAGGTGACATCCCAAAAACAGATATGAAATAATCTTGATGATGGTTCTCCTTCCTTCGCTTGATTATAGGCTTCTTTCCTTCCAAACTTCCCACTTATTTTTTTCCTTTTATCCCTGGCCATAATTTTTTCACTAGAATGAAGGCCAAGATGCCTATTTATAGTGATTTTTCCATCAAGAATAAGCCAACTTGAACTAGTGCCTATGCCGACATGCCTTTTCTAGAATCATCCTTAGGTTGACTTCAAGGAGTGTTTGTGACAAGGCCTTGGAGGGTATATGACACAAGTAAATTCTCTTTTACAATGTGTATATTACCCAAATGGGTCTTCAACACTTGACATTGACTCAATAGACTTTATGACTTTATCACCAAACCTAATAGCTCACAATGGGAGCTTTAACTATAAAATAAAATTCCTTGCTCATGAAACCCATGAGACAAGCATTACAAAAATAATTTTATTTTCTTCTTTTAATCATTTACATAAAATCATAATTACATATGTCATTATGAAGACCAAACCTAGTTACACTTTTCAACACTCCCTCTTAACTAGGGAGGTATTCATAATCCATACAAGGTACTTGGACACTCTTAATCTGAAGAATTCTCTTAAGAAGAGTTAGATTGGTAACCCATCTGTATAGCATCATATCGACCATCATTATCATATAGCAAGGCCTTGACTAACAACTCTATCTCTTGACAAGATCAGAGCACAATGTTGGCGAGACCAATGATGTATAGACACACTCATCATTGTCTCTCTCAGAACATACCCTACCGGGGTTCTCTTAGAGTATGTTCCACCAAGACAATTCTTATCTTGGATTCTCAGTCTGCAAAGAATATCGGTCCTCTACGATTACCCTTATCTTGGATGCCCTAACTCATCCTCAACGAGCATCAAATTCCAAATGTTTATCCAATCCTCCCTTTTGTCTTCCCAAATGAAGACAAGAATTATGTGTCAATCTCTCCTTCTCAACTTGGGGAGGACATACTTATTCCAATGAAGGAATGTACTCATTCATGCTGAAGGAATGTACCTAAGCTCCCTCTTGGCTTAGGAATTTGCTTCCAAGTTTCTACCAAGTTAGAAACTTGTTTTCAGGCTCCCTCTTCATTAGGGACCTACAACATCTCTTTAGGTGGAGATGATGGGACAACCAACTTCTTGAAGAACTCCTCACAATGTCATGAAGTTCTTGTCTTTATTGAAGAGTATTCATGTTTTGGGACTTCTTTGTAGGGAAAAGACCATTCATCACTTTCATCCATGAGTCAGCCATGTCATTATTCCTTTCATCGGAAAGTGATCCATCAGTTCCTATATGGCCTTCCTTCATGCTATGCTACCTTCTTCATGCCATGATTCCTTAAAGATATTTCATCCTACCACATGGACCTCAATGGTGGAAGATATTCATAGCTCTTCCCTTGGAAACCCTACATATTCCCATCTAAATATCATTCAAAAATAATAAATGAACATGAGATCAATATTACCTTTGTGATGGTCTTTCATCATGACATCTTCTAGTTCGCATCAACATCCTGTATACTCATTGACAATCTCCAAAAGTTATATAATGTCAAGGTCTCTTTCTTTTTCAGACTTCATTAGAATCTTCATACCTTTCGTGGAGATATCCTAGTCAAATCTTTCAGTCCTTGGATGTTGATTGCCTTTTCATAGTTTCATATTCCACAATATCTTCCTTTCTTTCTTCACACATTTCCTTCCAGGAACTTTCGATCATATTTCCTCCAATTTGTCAACCACCTCATATTTCATATGAGGACATATTGTCTTGATTTCATTTGGACAATGTGTGACCCATGTATTCTTGCATCTTTTCAAAGGTGGAGATCCTTTCTTTTGATCATGCTCTCAAGATAGAGCATGTTACCTACAACCATATGACATCACTCTATAATATCAAATACAAGCATGCATACCTCATTTTCCTTTAGGTCATCTAGACTTCTTCAACAACTTCCTTGATTGAAAGAAACTTAATCCCTTGATCTGCTTCACCTCTTTTTTCATCATACCATCATCCCATGAATTCCACAAGTTGTAACTCTTGATGAAACACTTGCTTCCTTTTAATTGGTGAACCTTTCGACAAAGATTCCAACATAAAATCTTAAGTATCCTCATCCAACAAATGCTTCCTTTTGACTGATATATGATGAGATTTGTAATAGATAACTTTTTCCTTTTTCCCATAAGTACCACTTATGCTTCTAATGAGGTTACCAAGAGTTATATCCTTCCATAAGTGATTTCCATAGTCTTCTATTTCAACTATTTTTCTCTATGATCACGAGCTCTTGCTTTTAATGCTTCTATGATGCCATGATGCATCTTATCATTTTCCTTAGTGATTCATGATAGCCATATCTGACAATAGAAAACTTGAAAACGAGAACTTGAAAAGAACTAGGTGAGGAAGACTATCTCAATCACATTAGATATCTCTTACTTCCTCTTTCTTGGACTTATTCTTTTCAACTTCCTCCACTTCTTCAGCGATATGGGCTTCTTCTCTACCCATTTTGTTATTTTCCATTTTGAGCTAGGACAATCTCTTTTATAATGCCCATATTCTTGACATTCATAGCATTGAACCTTAGCCAAGTTCTTCTTCTTTTTATGAGGACCAAATTTCCCATACTTTCCTCTTCTCTTTTCCATAGCAACATATTCTTGATTGTTCTCACTGTATCCTACATTAGTTTTTGCCTTCAGTCTGGTTTCTTCTATCTTGAATAGTGACCATAAATCCTGGAATGGAGTAGTTCCCCCCCGCCATGAATAGTTGAATTAAAGTTACACCACTCCTCTAGTAGTGCATTGAGTACTACAGTGGTCATCTCCTTGTCAGACATTATTTCTCCCAGATCTCGAAGTATCTTCTTTCGATATCCTTAGCTTGTAGAGTTCTTTCCTTTGAGAGATAACTTTTCCTGCAGTGCTTACATAAAACAACTCTACCACTTTGTCATATATTTATTTTGAGGTGTTGAGTTTAGATACATATGGAATGAGGGGATCCTTGATGGATTCTATGAGAATCCCTTGAGCCCTCACTTCCCCTTTCATTAACTTTGCAAGTGCTTGAGCATATTCTTTTGCTGATTTGGTGATAAATCCTTTGACATGATCTGTAAACTCATTTTCAATGAGATTCAAATCTATCCTCTTCTTCCATGCAAGATTATTTGAAGCCCCAATCAATTTGTTGATTTCCTTGCAAAAAAACCTTTTGACAAATTCAAACATAAATATACTTACTTGAGAAGATGCTTCTTCCACAGCCATGGAATGTGGATTCAATCACATCTCCAGATGGTCAACGACAAGCAATGGGAGCTAGTTTAGTCTATGGGAACACATACCAAACAAGTGCAATAGTTGTTGGAATTCAGGGAACCCATTTTCCATTTCCACTGTGACCCCTAGGTATGGGATAGTACACAAAGGGAAAGAATGTTCTCTGAAAGGCCTGGTCAATGAGAATGCTAGTTCTGTTGAAATTTTCAGTTTACTGCACCCAAATTAAAACCCCAGCTCCTAGAAATGAAAAGCATTAACGTACTTGAAACCCACAATTTTGTCCTCAACAAAATTGGAGTAATCAAAGGAGAAAGCAACAAAGGGTGATTAACGTTCATCCAAAGTTACCAGACTATGATAATTTGTTTGACATGTTTGAGGTGATAAATGAATTGAAGTTATTTTGAATGAAAAATATACCAGTTTTGCATAAAATGTAACAGCATTTGAAGAAATGGTTAATGTGATGCGCTCAGCCTAAATGAATATATGTATACACAGCATGCTTCAGCCTAAATGAATATATGTATACACAGCATGCTTCAGAACTCTGTTTCAGACCTGTAAAAGAATGAACCAGCTTTGAGACTAGATCTTCATCATAACATAAAACTCAACTTTGATACAATGTACAAGCAGTCTGGATCCGTAGTTTGAATATTGTTGTTACTTATTAACTTCTTATCTAAGTTTTGCATGAAGCTAGTGGGTATTTTTATGTTCATGGTATAGTTAATTCATCCATATATATAGAGAAATTTCTATTGAACAAAGAAATATTTTTAATATGAAAAATATGTTTTTAATCATTTACACATATCAAAACAAATTTACACTCAATAAAGAAATATTTTTAACTTAAAAAATATGTTTTTAAAGACATTACGATCCACCATAACTAATCATAATTTTTATTGAAAAAGAACAAAGTGAAGAAAATGCAAAGGGGAGTCAATGGGAGAAGTCAAAGAGTGCATGGCTTGCATGGGCTCTCTTCCATTTCTTTGTGTTTTTAGGCATTTTCTTATTACAAATAATAACAAAATTTTAACGTAATGACATCCACAACTTCTTACTTTTATCATGAAGATCAATAATTTCATGGTTGATCCCTTTTTGGTGGGTGAACACTCATAAAATCCTGTGCAGACTAGAACGTGGCATGCTGCCAATTAACCAACAAATTTAATACACTTGGCATAAGAAAGGCCTTCATGTACATGCACAAGAGCTTGAGGTTTTCTTCACAATTGGTGTGGTTCATTGCAAAGGCCATGTTGTTTCTTCTCACACCCATGCATAATTACACTTTGGTGGTTCTAGGTGAACCTTCAAAATTGGTGGTGGCTCCAAGAAACAAGTTGAATGATTGTATTCATAATTGCTCTATGGTATGTGGATTTACTTCGACTTGACATCTTCATTCCTTCTTTTGTTTTTGTTTTCATATATCTTTCCTAGTTCATACTCTGTGAGGTATGAGGATTTCTACAATTCGATTCCTTCTGTATTTGGTTTAGCGTTGCTATGTTTGGTGAATGGTGGCCCATTTCTGTCTTGGTCACATGTTATCTTACACTTACCTAATCTACCTTCTTTCTTCCCATCTTGTGAACTCCTTGGTTTTGGCCCGATCCTCCTCGAACATTGTCCTCTCTGTCTAGTTTTCCTTTGTGTCAATTTTATGGCGACCGCTTCTTTCTCTTTTTAGTTTGTTGTCTTTCCATTTCCCTACTCCCCATTTTGCAGTTTCTTCTTAAGAGCTTCCTTGTAATCCCCCTTGCCTCTCTATTCCTTGACAATGTCACAAAGCAATCCCACTCTTCTTTTTCATAACCCATGACAAATATGAAAAGAGCCTCATCTTCCTCTAGTCGCAAGGGGCATCAAAATTCTATACAACCACTTAGGACTAGAACTTAAGGGATTTCTGAAAGATCTATTGCATTTTTTGGGGGGACATTGCCTCCTCAATTCGCAAGGAATTTCACAATACCGAGCACGAAGCTCATGTGGAAAGTCATATCTTGTCCAATGTAGAAGTAGAGGAAATTTTGGGTTTTTGAATCCCTGATATAGGGAACAACCACACTAAGCAAACTGGATACCATCAAACTATTGATTTGTGCTAGCAAATCAGAACATTTATGTGAAAATTCTTAGTAAAATTATTAGAAACACGACAAGAAGTCCTTGAAGAGGTGTAACTCCAACTCAAGAACTTAAACTCTAAGGTCTCTCTAATGGAAAATAAACTAGATAACATGAATCTCTCTAGTTCTGAGAAGAACACAAAGGCCCCTGAAACTATAGAGGCAGATTCTCCTTCTAGCCAAATGCTTATATTATCAAATTTTGTTTATATTCCATGAGACCATTATAGTGCTTTCTAGCTAGAAATTAAAGTTTTATAGTCCATCTCTAGACTTTATTAGACTATTAAAATTGTACTATTGTGTTACTAATTTTGGATTGATTTTATGGACCAAAGTCACTTATCTGTGCTACTAGTCTGGTTTCCCTAGTGGTACACTAGTAGACACAAATTAACAATGCAATATTTTGTTATCATATAATACAAATATTTGTGTAGCTTAAAAAAAACAATTGAGGATTATAAGAGGCACTTGACGTTGGTATTTGGGGCACTGAGAAAAAATTGGTTGTTCTTGAAGAAGTCGAAGTGCATGTTTTCCCAATCTGGGATTTCGTTCCTTAGACACTTAATAGGCCAAGGATGCATACAGATGGATTTGGAAAAAGTTTGTGTGATAGAGGATTGGGAGGAACCAAAAAATGCCCATGATGTGAGAGTTTTCTTAGGGATGGCGAACTACCAACAAAGGTTTGTAGAGGGTTTTTCCAAGATAATTGCACCACTGACAATCTTGTTAAAGAAAGACAAGTGATGGAATTGGACCGAAAGATGTTGTGAAGTCTTTGAAGAATTAAAGAAAAGGATGGTCACAACATTGATACTTAAGTTACCTGACTTTGAGCGACTGTTTGAAGTGCACACGGATGCTTATGATTTTGCGATTAGGGGATTGCTCATGCAATATGGACATCTGGTGGCATATGAGAATTGAAAATTGCACGAAAGAGAACAACGATATCTAGTTCATGAGAAGGAGATGACTGCGATCATCCACTGTTTAAAGGTATGGTGAGACTATTTGATTGAGAAGCCATTTGTTGTCAATACTGACAACGTTACAACGAGTTACTTTGCATCTCAACCAAAGTAATCAACAAAGCAGGCTCATTGGCAAGACTTCTTGGCAGAATTTGACATGACGATTGAGTACAGGCCAGTGAGACTCAATGTTGTAGCAAATGTCCTCAGCAGGAAGGCACAGTTGGTTGCGATTGGGGAGGAAGAAGACCATATTGAATCAAGCGAGAGTCAAGTTCGTATGAGTGAGAAGTTGCATAGTAGACTTCGTGCAAGTTCAGAGACAGATACTCAAGCGAAAAGTATCATGAAGCAAGTAAAGGAAGGAAATACAAGAAAGTTCTTTATGCGAGATGGACTCTTATTCTATGGTGTCTGTCTCTAGATTCCGAAGTCATCAGGACTTAGGGGGAACCTCTTGAAGGAGTGTCACGATTCTCTTTGGTTTGGCCACCCAGGGCAGTGTCGCATTTTGGCACTATCGAAGAGAGGATACTTTTGGGGAAATATGAGAGAGGATGTAGAGGAGTATGTGAAAACTTGCATCATTTGTTAGGAAGACAAATCAAACAACAAAAGATAGCGAGGGTTGTTGCAACCTTTTCCAATTGCGGAGAGACCTTGGATGAGTGTTTCAATGGACTTCATTACTCAGTTGCCATAGGTATAGGGGTATAATGAGATCATGGTCGTTGTTGATCATTTTTCTAAGCATGTCGTCTTCATTCCAATTCAGATGTCGCGTGGAGTAGAGAAGACAATTGAGTTGTTCGTCAAAAATGTTGTGAAGTATTGGTGAATGTTGTTGAGTATTGTCGCTCACAGAGATACGTTCATGGTTAATTTTTGGACCATGTTATTCAAGTTGATCGGGATGGAGTTGTTGCATAGTTCGAGTTATAATCCACAAATATATGGGAAACCGAACACATTAACTCGTTGTTGGAGGACTACTTGAGGCACTATGTGAGGGATGATTAGAAAAATTGGCATGACTTGTTGGATAAAGCTTAGTTCAACTACAATTTGCAGAAGAGTTCAACGACAAGGTATAGTCTGTTTGAGTTGGTTAATGGACATATGCATGTCGCACCACACACAATGTTACCATGAGGATATGTGAAGAGTCCACATGTGAAGAGATTCTTGCCAACATGGGAAAATTCCTTGGAGTTGGCACAAATGTATTTGATAGATGCAACAAACATAATGAAGAGATGGACATATAAGGATAAGCAAGACACACACTTTGAAGTTGAAGATATGGTTTTTCTAAGGATCACAAAAGATTAGTTTCCACCACCAAAGGGGATGATGAAGTCTTTAATAGTGAAGTTTGAAGGTTCGTTCAGAGTGAAACGAAGGATTGGAGAGGTCCTATGTTCCATGTGAATCAACTAAAGAAAGGCATACTTGATGCAAATGATCCTGAGAGAGCAATGCAACTGAGAGGTCCAATCTTGATCGTAGACCAATCAGATTTAGTTTTGGAGAGGATTTTGGACCTCAAGGCTATTGGAGTTAGGAGCCACATGAAGAGAGAGTGCTTTGTGCTATGGAAGAATACAATGGAGGAAAGTGGTTGGGAAACTAAGGATTTGTTGTGTAGATGGAAGAATGGGATTGCTGAGTTTGAGGCAGATTTAGCTCGGATAGTAGGATTGTCGAGGATGCCAATGACTCGAGGTGGGGAGGATATTAGGACCATGAGTTGGCATCGTTGCCCGAAGGAGAGTTGAGCACCAAAATGGGCACCCTTGAGACCCTTTGATGAGTTGGCGCCGCGTGGGCTCAAGTTGCACCAAGGCAATGAGCATGGAGTACGGGCGTGTTACGTGGATGGGCGAGTGCACAACTCAGGTGGAGGGCGAGTTGGAGAAGTAATACGGTCGGCTCGTCAATCATCGCGTCAACACGACTTAGCGATCCCCACACCCATGGGCGCCCCTGCATTAAGGTGGGGCACCCGGGCATGTGTGGGGGCATTTCTTGTCATACACGACAAGGTGGTGGGCGTGCAACCACAAATCTAATTTGAAACGTCTGCTCGATACATTGGGAGGGTGTCCACCCATTGCCAGGGCACCCCAACGATGAGGCAAGTCGGATATAAATATATGCTAAGGCATGGAGCTAAAGCATCATTGTAAGGAATATCGCAAGACAAGTTCATAGGGCGAAGGTTTGGAATATCGCAGAGTGTTCTGAGGTAGGAAGTGGGAAATAAACAAAAGATAGGAGTGCGCACGGGCATGCACCTGCCCAGGGTGAGCAAGGTAGTCTATGATTTCTGTTGAGATTTTTGTGTTGGGAAAGTCACGGGAAACGCTCGTTCGGGCTATAAAGAACTGTTGTACTCTGAAATTATAAATGGAGTGTTGCAACCCTCTTGGGCCAACCTCCCATTTGATGTACAAAAACCAATATAATAAAAATATGTTCATTTCTTGATATTCACAACTTGTTGGTTAATGTTGATATCACATTGTTATATGATTTATGTTCAAGTTAATGTTTTCCGCACATAACACCTAACATATAATAAAGAAGAAGTTGTAACTAAGTTAAAGAAGAGTGTAGGCGTAGTCCAAAAGCTAAGTAATCGTTAATTTTTTATAACACAGTGATGAACCTTTTCGGGGTGTCGCATGCTCATGGTGGTGCAATCATCACAAGGTAACATATAATAAAGAAGTTGTAACTAAGTTAAAGAAGAGTGTAGGCGTAGTCCAAAAGCTAAGTAACCGTTAATTGTTTATAATACAGTGATGAACCTTTTCGATGTGGCACGCTCATGGTGGTGCAATCATTGCATTGGTTCTTATGAAGATGCCATATCAAGAAGATGACATATTGCGACATGGTTGGAGATCATATGATGAGATGGAGGAACATATGAATTGAATATACATAAGCATTGAATATATATACAGACATAATAGAAATAGTGGGCCCAAGGAGCAGTCCCAAGGAGTAAGAGGAGGAAAGCCATCGGAAGCCATGGAAGTCAAGAGTAGGAGAAACAAGCCAAGATCCAAGAGAAGCAGTCCATTAGAAGCCATCAAAGAGAAGCCATCAGAAGCCAAAAGAAAGCATATGCAAGCCAAGGAGGAGCAGATCCAAAGAAAAGACTGCATATGCCCAAGAGAAAGAGCCAAAGGGAAGAAACAATTATATTGGAGGAGCAAAGAGAAACATATTGGTGAAATGTCTAGAACCACATCGAAGAAATCATATCGACGCTTTTTATGTGTTGCTACTCAGAAACCCCGATCTCCGATCTCCAACTCCGATTAGCGATGTGGACCTCTGATATTCGAACTACGATATGGACCTCCAACTGCCAATATGTGGACCTGATTAGTTTATCATAACATTTATAATGTAAAATCATATCCGCCCTTTATCGAGGCTTTTGGAATGGGACCTCCGTTAAGATCTGCCGATTTTTTATTATGATATGCCTTGCGGACCCGATTAACTTTATTATAACGACTTTAATATAATATTGCATTTGTGCATCGCAACTTTCATATCGCAATTTGTGAAGCCATGTCGCATTGAAGCCTCTGATTGTGATATGATTGTGGACCTGATTGCTCTATCATAAAACGTTTAATATAATATCGCATCGATCAAAGGTCAGAGTATGTTGCAGACCCAATTGATTTATCCAAACGCGTTTATTGAAATATCGCATCTGCTGTGTCGAAGGTCAGAGAAAATAGGGGTGATATATGTTATAAGAATATCGACGACGTTGATATCGAAACTTTGGCATGTGCACAACTTAAAAAATCTCTTATATTCATGTGGTTGTGATATACGTGAGTAAAGTGATGATGTGGCATGTGGGGACCTCCCAACATCTATTATAATGTGGTTTCCGGTTAATGAAACTATGTCATATTTGGTCTACTATTATCAAAAGACCCCTTTCAACAACTATTGAATATATTGTCAAAGTCTCACCTCATGCACAAGTCGACCTCTCCTCTAATAAACACGTCTTTTCGTTTATTGGCAAAACTCATATAAATACAAGTCAAATACTTCACTTCAAGTATCTAAATCGGTCATCTATCACAGAGAGGAAGATACAGTTCACAACTCATGAACTTGGAAGAGCAAAGGAAAGAAAGCTTAAGGCCGAGAAGGAGGAGCGAATTTTGATTGGGTTAACCTTGATGAATTAATATTTGGAAGGCTCGGACTTGTGATCAATTAATCTGTAGAAGAAGTGCAGATCATGACTTGAAAAACAGTCCTGTGGAGGTTCATTTAGTACACGGGGGCTTCACTGGGGGAGCAATGTCATACCACGTGGGTTCATATTGGGGGATATATATTGAGGAAAAAATGACAATATATTGGGGGCAGGGTTGGAATTTGACGGGAAAAATGCCCGTCACAAGGCATTTTGACCGTATTTCATGTTTAAAAATTTTAAAAAGCCGTTTTTTTGTGATGGGTTTTCAAAGTTCTAAAACGTATTTTTTACTGTTCACTTTTTTGCAAAAACGTCATTACTACCCTCTCAAACAACAGTCTTATAAAGAAGTGCAGTAATATTTGGAAT
>APFE031145027.1:23082-42092 GCA_000404065.3 Pinus taeda
AAGATGGAAATTTTTTTTTGAAGTTTTTTGTTTATTTGGTGAAAGAAATCTATTTGTTTTTACCGAAATTGTAACATTAAGTTATCTAATAGAAATCCAAATTGAGAAATTAAAATAGGAGTAGATTGATTGCAATAATAATGAGTTGGGTGTGAGTAAAATAGATTTCTAGATTTACTCATAATTTTTGTATATGTGTTTAGTAGAAGCACTGAATCTCGATGGTTTGGGAGTTATGGATCCCATCCATGAGTAAAACAACCTTTATGATTCAACAAATCATTTAGTCATGGTCACGTTGTTTTTTTCTTATTATAAATGTGAGAAAAAATTAACACAGTGGTGTGATTGAAAATTATTTTTTTAATTAAACCTTTATTGATGAAGGGTCGATTTATTATCAAAACATTTTGATTGAAGAGCAAATTTTAGACATAACGTTCCTTGACGGCCAACATAAAAACCCAAAACGTCAAAAAAAAATTATTTGACAGGTAATAAAGAATCCAAATTCCAACCCTGATTGGGGGAGATATAGGGGGTAAAGGGTTTTTATATTGGAAAATATAAAAAAATGGAGCTTAAAGTTAATGAAAATATATAAAGGGGTATAAACAATGTTAATGAAAAAATGGATACCTACAATATCTAGTGAAAGTAGGGGTTTTTTAAACTAGGAAGTTGTATTGGGTTCATATTGGTAGGGGGTTAAATAATGTGATTTTTAGAGGAATTTTCCAATATGTAGTCAAATTAAGGGTATTGTTTAATATGCAACGAACGAACGCGATATGTCAGACGTTCACTCAGTGAATCCCCTGTGATTTAGTAGCTCGGTTAAGTTCTATACCGTTGTCTCGGATTTGTGAAAAGATTACTTCTCGGACCTGTCTAACCTCGGATCTGTATGACCTCGGACTAGTGTTACTTCTCTCATCATTTGAAGGGAGCTAAACACGTAATCAACATTGAAGTATTTGTGAGGTAAGCATATTGCAAACCTCTGAAGCAATCATTCTTGAAGCAATTACCTCGGCATTGTGAACAGAGGCTCGAAACAGAGAATTGTTTGGTGCAAACATCGAGGATTAACGCAACCTATTGTAGATATCTTGTTTAAAAGCTTTAGCAAATATTGGAGACATCATTCGAGACCATGATGCATTGTTAAAATCATCATGAAGTAACTTTGCAAATCCTATTTGGGTAACATGAAGAGTTGTGGAGATTCCTTCATGTGAAGACAAGGTTTTCATTGATGAAGTGACGTGGAGATTAAGTGGAGGCATTGCTGAAGATTCACATGGCTCGTTGAAGGAGACATTGGGAGTTGTGAACTATTACTAAACCTATCTTGACAAATTGAAGCATGAGCTTGGAGCCTCATAGAGACAGTGTTGGTGCCTTAATATTTCCAACATTAAGTTTGTATATATTTATTAATTATGTGATCTGAAATATGAATCATTATTTTGTCTTTGAGGTTTCTACGAGTCTCATGTTTATGTAGATTTACTTCCGGATCCATCGCATTCAAATTCTTTTCTTGATCGACGTTTCGAACTAGCAACAGTGGTTCATCTTCAGGATGTGAAAGAATTGTTGAAAGACTGGTCTTATTTCTCAAATATATAGAGATGTGTGAGATGCTTAGTCGACAGATTCTTTAGATTATTTTTAATTGTCCTATTTAAATGTATTTGTATTAATTGTTTCATGTTTTAATTTTATTTATTTTAATTATATTTAATTTAATTTAATTAATTTAATTAATATCCAATTATTTATTTAAAGATATTTAATTTAAATTAATTTATAAATTAAACACTAAACTAACATATCCATGTTATTTATAATTGAAAATTAATATGTAATGTATACATATTATTTTAAAATTAAACTATGTAAATATGTATTTTAATTAATTTATTAATTAAAATTAAAATCATTAGTAGGTTATACTTTCATTATCCCTTTATTTTAAATTATTTAATTAGTTATAGTTTTAATTGTTTAAATTAATTTTAATGTTATAAATTTATTTGTTTAATGTTTTAATTTTAATTTGTTTTAGGATGTGTCCCTATTTATGTGTAAATAATCCTTAAGTTATCTTGTTTGAATGAATACATTTTTAATTATTTAATTTTAAATTAATTTATTCATTAAAATTAATAAATAGCATAATCCATTTTTATTTATTAATGGACCCCTTAGTTATTGAATTTTATTTTAATTATTTTAATTTTAATTCATCTATAAAACTAAAATACATTTTAAGTTTATTTATTTAAGTATATGTATTTTTAATTAATTTTAATTTATTATGAAAATTAAAATATAGATGGGGGGTTTAAAAATATTATCTTTATTTCATTATAGCTTCATTATTTTATTATTGGTAAATAATTAATATATTTCTATTTGTTTTTTGTTTGAATTAATGTTTTTTACAATGTGTTGCCCTATGTCAATGTGTACTTATCTTTAATTTTATTAATTTTAATTATATGTTTTGATTATTTATTTAAAGCTTCCTATATATAGTTCTAGGTTGTGAAGTTCTTATGGTTAAGATATTTTCAATTAATGTTAAATTATATATAATTATGGTAATAGAGTGTTAATTTAGTTACATTGGATTAGATTTTTTATTTTTATTTTTATTTTTATTTTTTATTTTAAGGTCAATTAGAGGAGGATTCTAGTTGGGTAGGGGTAGATTTGGATGATAGGATAGGAATCCAGATTTCGCTTATGGTCCATCCATCGTCTCTATTGAGGTTATTAGGGTGTTTGCTAATTTCTATGGCTTCTCTAAATTTCCTTATGAAGTAGTGATCATTTCTAGCTAGGATGCGGGTATCCTCTATAAAAATTTGGTGCTTAGTTTTCTCAGAATGTTCAGCTAGAGCTGAGGATTTGGATCGATTGTGTTTAATGTCAGCTGAGTGTTCCTGGATTCTTGTACTAAAGGATCTCCCAGTTTCACCTACATAGGGTTTGCCGCATGAGCAAGGGATTAAGTAAACACCTTTATGGCATTTAGGATCAATTTTGTCTTTGACTGGATTAAGGCAGTTACAGATAGTGTTTAAGGGTTTGAAGGTAGTTAGAATTCCATTATTTTTCAGGATGCGAGAAATTTTGTCTGTAGTCCCTAGTATGTAAGGGAGGTTGAATTTTCCTTTTATATTATCAAAGTTTTTATTTTTGTTAGGACCAGGGTATGCCTTTTCTATGGCTTTGATAGCTTGATGTTTCTTGTATCCGTTTTTTAGGAAAACTTTAGTAAGGTGTTCTATTTCTTCTTCTAGGTGTTCCTTGTCAGAAATTCTAAGGGCTCTGGTTGCTAATGTGTTGAGGACACCTAGTTTGTGGGTAGGGTGATGATGTGAGGAGGCATGTAAATATTGTTCGGTGTGAGTCTTTTTTCTATATACCTGGTGGGATATCGAGCCATCATCGTTCCTAGTGATGAGGATATCAAGGAAGGGGAGGCTTTTGTTGATCTCAACTTCCATATTTAAATTTATTTTAAAATAATAGTTAAATTACGATATTTATTTAGGAACAAATTATTTATAATTTTATTATAACCACCCTAAATCCATCTTAACTCCATATGTACCAAGTGCCGAGAGCGTCAAAGGAAATATACGAAAAACCACAATTCCACAACAATTAACAATAATTCATAGGTGTTGTAATTAATTATCATTAGCACCGAAGGAAATATACAAAAATCACAATTCCACAACAATTAACAATAATAAATATAAAAAAATTGTACTAAAAATACTTTAGTGTTGAATGCTTATGCACTCATTCTTTACTTCTTAGCAAGAACAAAATTACAATAAATTCTAGTTCTCTTCTCATTTACAATTCCATCAAAATAATTTTATGTAGCTACTCTCTATTGGTGTGCTTGGGTTTGCAGTGCTTGGGTTTGCACTTGTTGAGAGCAATTAGAAGGCAAGTGTTCTTGTCTCTTCAACTCCATATCTTCATCACTCTTCCTCTCCCTTTCATTTTTTTTATGTAGCTACTCTCTATTGGTGTGCTTGGGTTTGCACTTGTTGAGAGCAATTAGAAGGCAAGTGTTCTTGTCTCTTCAACTCCATATCTTCATCACTCTTCCTCTCCCTTTCATCTTTTGTTGGCATCATTCTAATTAGAGTTCCTTCTTGTTGTCTTTTTCATATTGCTTAAAATGGAAGAGCAACACTTTAGAGCTAAGTGGAGTGGCAGTGAATTGATCTAACATGGGGACTTTACAACATCAACTCATCCTCCTACCTCGTCATCAACCTTCATAGTCATAAACTTCACTTCCATAACCAAAGCCTCTAATTTTACTAAATACTTTTACAATAATTTAAATAATTAACCTTTCAACATTTCTTATAAATAAATAAATAAAATAATATAATATTTATAATATATTTTTTACCAACTAAAAAACCATCAATAATTTTATTTATAAACTTATTTAAAACATCTATAAAAATAAATAAAATTCTTCCGTCCATATTTCTATCCCATATGAGTGTGGAGACTAACTCCATATTTCTATCCTATATGCAATGATATCCAGAGGGAGTGATCATATTGTAAGAGTAACTCATAATTCCTTATAAGATTGATATTCCCCTTCTTTTTTTTACACTCACTATTCCATTCCATGACATTAATATATGAGAATAGTTATTAATATTGGAAATCCATAATAACTTTCCTTAAATGCCATAATAACTTTCCTAATCACTACTGTGAATGGAAACTCTTTCTAAATGGTTGCGACTGCATATTCAAAACTTAGTCTCAAAATAAAATGGATGAATGCTCGTTTTAAACTGTTGCGGCGGGCTCGGTGAATTTCCACGGGTTTTAGGGCTTTACAGAACAGGTCACACGGCAAGAAATTTCAATCTCATCTGCGTACCCCAACCCTATAGTGATAGTGATGATGGGGTCTGCGAGGAGGGCAATGGTTTCCATATGGAGGAATAAGAATTAAGCTGTCTATACAAAAGAATTCAGATCTCAACGCTCCTTCCGCACCTTGAATGCGAGTGGCGACTCGCACATTAAAAC
The DNA here is from genome assembly GCA_000404065.3 of Pinus taeda. Lineage (NCBI taxonomy): Eukaryota > Viridiplantae > Streptophyta > Pinopsida > Pinales > Pinaceae > Pinus > Pinus taeda. Next base: position 28,183 of record APFE031145027.1, read on the forward strand.
ACTCTGTCAGACCAACAGACCTACGGAGGCAGTGGAGACCTTCAGCCATGCTTTCAGCTAAATCTAATCCCACCATCAACACCTGCAATCTTTTGTTAAGTAGCCTCGTCCGACGGAACCGACATCAATCAGCATTCCCGAATCTCATCTCTCTGAGCATTGTTATCAACTGTCACACTGAAACAGGTAGAATGGATTATGCTTTCAATGTGTTTGAAGGAATGGAAGCACATGGCTATATTCCAAATGTGGTAATATTCAATAACCTCATCAAAGGGCTTTGCAGGACGGGCAGGATGGAGGATACTGTTAAACTGTTCAATCAAATGGTGAACAAACGACAGCTTCCTGATCGTGTAACCTATAACACCTTAATAGATGGGCTCTGCAAGAGAGGGAAAACCCACGAAGCGTTTGGATTGATAGCTGTTATGCTGCAAACGGATCATGAGCCCGACAGTATTACATTTACTACCCTCATGAATGGACTCTGCAAAGAAGGTAAGCTACAAGAGGCCAATCTACTACTGTATGTGATGTTAAAAGAAGGGCATGCGTTAATTGATGGTTTCTGTAAGGAAGGCAAGTTGGAGCAGGCTACGAAGCTTTTTTTTTAACTGCCCGACAGAAACATATGCCCAAATGCTGTCACATACAATACTCTTATCAATGGTTTCTGTAAGGGAGGCAAGTTGGAGGAGGCTATGAAGCTCTTCTATGAAATGTCCGACAGAAACCTATGCCCTGATGCTGTCACATATAGTGCACTTATCGATGGTTTCTGTAAGCGAGGCAAATTGGAGGAGGCTACGATGCTATTCTATGGAATGCACAACAAGAACATATGCCCTGATGTTGTCACATACACTGCATTTATCGATGGCCTCTTCAAGGAAGGGCAGTGGAAGGAGGCCGCGAAAGTTCTTCATGAGATGCTGGATAAGGGGAAAAATCCGAATATTATCACATACACTGTTCTTATTGCTGGTCTTTGCAAAGAAGGGAAGCTTCAAGAAGCTCTGAAGTTGTTAGATGTTATGGCTGAAATAGGTGATCAACCTAGTGGCATCACATATAATACACTTATAGATGGGTTTTGCAAGGTAGGTAATCTAGAGAAAGCCAGGGAGCTCCTTGAAGAGATGTTGGGGAAAGGTTTCACGCCTGACCTAGTTCGCTTTACCGCATTAATAGATGGACTCTGTAAGCATCACGGGCAAGACAAAACTTAATAAATCTTTTATGGGATTGAGCAGGCTTCGAGCCTAGATGATGTTATGTACGTGCAACACATTGATGGATAGACTTAGCAATGTTGGTAATCTTCATAAGTCAACGCTATCTAAAGTGATGAAAGATAGCAGTCGAAGAGACCTGGTGACTGTATATGACTACATTTACCACCCTCATAGATGAACTATGCAAGGAAGACACACTCCAAGAGTCTAATAGACCATTGCAAGAGATCTTAGAAAATGTTTCACATGGCACTAACGGATTCTGCAACAACCAACAGCCTCAGTAAAAATATCGCTGTAACAGTAAGTATTTGCAGGCAATGGAATACAAGGGTGTGACTTTGGTAATAATGCACTAGCAAGCTCTGAAACAGATTTTGGCAGTTCAGGTTAATGAAGTGATCTTAGTGGAATTCCCATAAGTACACGAGGTGTTTACTCTGAAAACACATTTGGTACAGGGTTAAGTGGGCTGCACATCCTGATTAAATACACCAGTTCATCAATCTAAAATGGAATGGGCTATAACAGTTAGTGTGCTGCAACTTGCAACTGATGAAGTGCCTCAAGAAAATTTCAATGATATTTTTTGCAATAATAATCTGGAATTGGTTTGATAAAATGATTAGTGGCTTGTCATTGCCATTGATAGAGTGTACCTTGTGAACTTCAATGGTGAGTTGTACTTAAATGGACTAACCCGGTTCGATGTCTTCAACTGAGGTTTCTTTTCACTTCTGTAGTTTGCTTTGGAATGCCTCCTTTTTGTTTTGTTTTTGACTCTTGAGGTTGTGTAAAATATTTTTGTTTCATTCATTGAATGCCCAGACTCCATATATATCGAGTACATGCTCCCATTATAGGATACAGTAATAGTAATGATTGTCACAGCTTGTCTTAGCATCTTTTTTAATTAGACACCTTGATTGACTAGTTTCTGTTGCCCAAATTGTTCTAGTTGTCCAAATTGTAGTCGTTGAGACAACTATTATCTCTGCGTCTATATGTTGTGAACTTTCGACAGAAATATTATCCCCAATGCAGTCACATACACTCTGCTTATCAATGGTTTATGTAAGGAAGGCAAGATGGAGGAGGCTAAGAAGCTAAGAAGGCGGCTTCGAGCCTTGATGACGTTACAAACAACATATTGATGGGTGTACTTACAGTGTGGATAATTTTAACAAGTCAAAGCTATCTGAAGTGATGAAAGATAGCAGTCAAGAAGCAACTTGTAACTGATGATGTGACCCAAAATATTTCAATATTCTTCACAATAATAATCTGGAATTGGTTTGATAAAATGGGTAGTGGCTTCTCATTGCCATTGCTAGAGTGTACCTTGTGAATTTCAGTAGTGAGTGTACTTAGATGGACTAACCTGGTTCGATGTCTTGAACTGAGGTTTGTTTGCAATTTTGTAGTTTGCTTTGGAATGCCTCCTTTTGTTTTGTTTTGGACTCTGAAGGCTGTGGAAATTTTTTTGTGGAAATTTTTATGTGGAAATTTAGACACCTGCAACTACTTGATTGTCTAGTTTTTACCGTCCAAATTGTACTAGCCGAGACAACTATTATCTCATTGTCCATCTGTTGTGAACTTGCTGCAATCAGCTTAATCAGCGAGTTGTCATGAATATGTCGCTTAGAGAGGATATCAGTTGCGGACCATTCCATTCTTTTAGTCATAAGTTATTTTATTTATGGCCTGGGTAGGTGGGTTCAATCACATCTCCAGATGTTCAACGACAATCAATGGGAGTCTATGGGCAAACATACCAAAAGCAAGGGTTGCTGGAATTCAGGAAGCTTTTTTTCAATTTCCGCAGTGACCCCTGGGCATGGGATCTCTGCTGTTGTAACTACTGTCAAGCAGTATTTAGAGGGAAAGTATTGAACTGAAAGGCCTGGTCAGCGAGAATGCTAGTTCTGTTGAAATTTTCAGCTCCTGGAAACTGTTTACTGCACTCGGATTATAACCCCAGCTCCTAGAAATGAAAATCATTAATGTTCTTGTAAACCCCAATTTTGTCCTCGCCAAAATTGGGGTAATCAAGGGAGAGATCAATAAAGGGCGGTTCACGTTCATCCAAAGTTACTAGACTATGATAATTTGGTTGACATAAATTCGCTTAAAACGTAACAGCGTTTGAAGAAATGGTTGATGTGATACCATATGAACCTATGCATACACAGCATGCTTCAGTACTTTGTTTCAGACCTGTAAAATAATGAACCAGCTTTAAGACTGGATCCAGGCTTACTCACATGTGGTCATAAAAAGAGTCTGATTGTACTCACATTTTGAATACTGTTGTTACCCTATCAACTTCTTATCCGAGTTTTGCACGAAGCAAGTGGGCATATTCTTATATTCACACGATTAAAACAAGTATACTCTTATATTCACATGATTAAAACAACAACTATAGTGAATTCATTGAATTCATTAACATAAAGGAAAATTCAGTAAAATTTCTATTGAACAGAGAAATATTTTTAATATGCTTTTTAATGTTCATATTTTTAATTTTAAAATATGTTTTTAACGACACTGCACTACAGCATAACCAATCACTATTTTTATTGAAAAAGAACAAATTGAGGGAAATAGAATGGAAAAAGTAAAAGGTTGTATGGCTTGCACGGCCCCTCTTCTTAAGCACTTTTTTATTAAAAAAAATAACAAAACTTTAAAGTTATAACATCCATAATTTCTTTCTTTTATAAAATATTTCAATAATTTCATTGTTGATTCTTGGGTGGGTCAACGTTCATAAAATCTCATGCGAACTAGAATATGGCATGTTGTCAATCAATCAACAAATTTAATACCCTTGGCAGAAGAAAGGCGTTCATGTACATGCACAAGAGCTTAAGGCTTTCTTCTCAATTAGTCTGGTTCGTAGCAAAGATCATGTTGTTTCCTCTCACACCCATGCATAATTGCACTTTGGTGGTTCTAGGCGACCCTTCAAAAATGGTGGTGGCTCCAAGAAACATGTTGAATGATTGTATTCATACTTGCTCCATGGTATGTGGATTTAATTTGACTTCATCTCCATTTTTTGTTTTTGTTTTCATTTATCTTTCTAGTTCATACTCTGCGAGGTATTGGGATTTCTATGGTTTGATTCCTTCTCTATGTTTGGTTTAGCATTGCTATGTTCGGTGAATGGTGGTCCATTTCTCTCTCGGTCACATGTTATCTTACACTTTACTTGATCTACCTTCTTTCTTCCCAGCTCGTGAACTCCTCAGTGCTGCTTCGACCCTCCTCGAACCTTGTCCTCTCTGGCTTGACCCATGGGGAATTTGAACTTTGAATCACATGGTTTACATAGTACTTCATAACACGACCCTCACCAATTAAGCTACAGCCCATGAGCTAAAAATAGTATTATTTCATTAAAATTATCAATTATGAATTAGATTGAATAAAATAAAAAAATAATATTATTTAATTAGAATTATCAATTATGGTTTTTTTATTTTTTTAATGTGGGTTTAGCCCACGATGAATTTGAACCTTGAATTTCATGGTTTACACAATACTTCATAACACTTGCATGGCCAATTGAATTGCCCCCCATGGGCTAATTATCAATTATGAATTGAATTAAATATAATAAATATTTAAAAAGAGTATTTTGCATTGTATTTGGAATATATGATATTTAAAATGAATTAATAACATAAAATTTGATGAAAAGCTAATACTTTGAAAAGGAAAAACATATATAACACGAAAAACATATATAACATCCTTATTATTGCTTACAATGTTATTTTCTTATGTTTTTTTTCTTTTCATAACATTTAAAAAAAATGAAAAAACAAAAAAAAAACATGAATAGAAAAATTAAAGTAAACAATTTTATCAAAATATGTTAAATAAGGCTAAAAAAACAACATTAAAAAAGTACATAATTTATAGCTAAAACATTTCAAAATGTCAAAATACTAACTTTAAAAAAATGTGGTATTATTAGAACCATTTTTTGAAATAGGAATAAAAAACTGTTAAATACTGTTGAAATTTCTAAGTCTGACAAGTCATAAATTCCTAATGCATTATCTGGTTTATTATCTCCTACTTGTTCTTTCCATTAATAGGTTATTTATAAATATAAATACAGAAATAAACACAAATGCAACTTCAACACATATACAAATCAACAACTAAAATAACTGAATCCTCGGAAAAACTCAATGCGGGAAAACTGGTGCAACAAATATGAGGGTTTTATTATTATGCAGTGTCTGAATACAACTAGGGTGCCAGAAATGGCTCACCCAACAAAGAATGCCCTCGGTAGTAGTACCTCTCTTTGGAGACAGATATTTCGGCTGATCAACGACCGGATGATGAGCCCCACAATGATTGTTCCTTAGCTGGTCAACGAAAGCTGCTCCAAGCTTCCCTCTGGAACTACGTCACCCTCCTTCAGCTCCATGTCGCGCACCAACACTTAGTCTGCCCCACGAAAATCATTCAACGCAGCTCCTCAACGCTGGCCCTCAAGCTCCTACATCAGCTCTGGCTGCCTCTACGTTGCCCAGGTTGCCTCTGCGCTATCCCTCTGGCACTATCTCTACCTCTCCATTATGTATTCTCAGCCTTCTGCCAAACTGCCCCTCGTTGCAACATATTACTAGTTCGATTCTCTCAACAAACCTCGCTTCAGAAAATCGAACTGACTGATCAATTTAGTATATCTCCAACTTATTCTCAAGCCTTCTCTTATACTTTTCATGTTGAGTCTTCAACGGCCGAGATTAAGTCCCTAATCAATGGATAAGATTAGATTTGGCTTGATCCTCATCTCTTGGAACCTTCTAACCCAAAATTATATTAATACACATTAATATTTTAATTTTCTTCAGTTTATACTTAGGAACCCATTAAAAATATTAATTATTTTAATATCTCCTCATTTGGGTAGAATTTTTCCAAACGATTTGAGTTTTGTAGATCTCATGTGCTTTAGCCTCTCCACCAATTTTCATCGCTAGAGCACATCCGATACTACCACAAATCAACGCTCCCTCTTAGCGAGGAATGTGCTCTAATAATACTCCATCTTTGAAAGATCACACTGATCCTTCACACCGGTACCTGTGCTGATGCTTGGCCTGTTGCCTCACATCATCTGCACTTTTGCTTCCTGTATTGCTGCCCATGACACTGCCACTGCCACTGCTACATTTGTACTGCAACTCCCTCTCAATATGTTGCCCATGCTGCTCTTAGCACTGCCACTGCTAACTGTTGCACTGCAACTTAGTTACCGAGAAGTAGGTAACTGACTTCTCCCAAACACTAACATCCCAGTCAGTCTGGAAGCCTAGTTAAACTGAAGCCGTCTCTGTTGCTATCCTGTTCTCCCTCTGCTGCCACTCAGCTGCTGATTACATCTCTGTGCCTCTCGCACTTCTGCAACCTCCACTACACTGTCTCAGATTTTTGCACCCAAGCACAGTCTCGCTGCTCCACTACACTTTGCTCCACCCGATCCTTGTCATCTTGCTACTGTTGTTAAGGGCTCCCATAGCTGGATATGATCCAAGAGTTTGGGCATCTCAAGGATCCTACCCTTAGTATGTAGTCCTCCTGACTACAACTCGATGTCTCCCCACCTCTTCTCTAGATGTGCATGAGCACTCATGGCACAATTGTTATCAGTCTCAACCTCTTTCTCTGCCTCAGCTGGAGTTGCCTTTGAATCAGAAGCCTCTCCTTTGTTTTTCTTCCTGGGACACTGGGATGCATAACGTCCCAGCTCCTCACAATGAAAGCACTTTACCTTGGAGATATCCTTCTTCTTCCTCTTCCCTTGTTGTCTCGCAGATGCTAGAGCCGCATCCTCCTCCTCCTCTTTCTTGATTCAACCCCCCTTTCCGCTACTCTCCGCCTTAGTCATCCACCTGATCTCTTCTTGGCGAAAGGCTGCCCACATCTCCTCCCAACCGGGAAGAGTAGCCCTGCCCAAAATACTTTGGACAAATGTCTCCCACTCCTCGGAAACTGCATTTAGGGCAATCCTGACCATAAATTCTGGATCTAGTGTAGACCCCACGGAAGTAAGTTGGTCCCGAATCTCTTGCAATCTGAGAAGGAATGGATCTATATGCTCTCCCTTCTGCATCTGATATGACCGCAACTGATTCTCCAATAACATCTTCTGCTGCAGGGAAGAGCCCTGGTATAAGGTGGTTAGGGTGTCCCACATCTCCTTTGTTGTATTCTTTTCAACAATATGTGGTATGACATGATCTTTGACCCTGTCTAAGATCATGCACTTCGCCCTCGCCATTGCATCTTCATACTTTTCGTTCTTAGTTGGGCTAACTAGGATAGCCACGGTTCTCAAGGCAAAGTCCTTGATGTGATGTCGATCCAGGACTACCGGGATCTTGGCCTTCCAGATGACAAAGTTGGAAGCCCTATCCAACTTGTCTTGATCCCATTTCAGCTCCTCTTTTGGACTCCCTTTGAGTCTCGACTCCCATCCTGGAAATCTCCCTCTAATTCCTGATTTCCCTCCTAGAAATCCTTGGCCAATTGTCAAACCCCTCCTCTCCAGTCCTCCTTGCAACTGCAACTCATATCTGGATTCCTTGGTTATAAATATGTCGAGGTAGTGACTCCCTCTACCTTGTTCCTACCTCCTTAGACAAAAACAATGTCCCACCAACTCCTCAAATCACAATCTACCCACAGCTCCCCAAGCTCCAGCAAATGAAGAAACTGAGCCTTTAAGGCTTTGTGCAATCTTGGCAACGGCTGAATTTGCACCTCCTAGCCACAATGTCGATCCTTCCTGGTTGAGAAAGATGACCAGGAACTGCGTAGGTCCGATCTGCCTCTCTCTACCTCTGCGCTGACCCTCTTCCTGGCTCGAAATGATGACGTAGGCTCTGCATCACTTCCTCTCTAGCTGTTTCTGCTTTGGAACAACGTTGTCTCTCGATACCGTTGCCACTGCTGCAAATTCTTCAGATTACTGCTGGTGCCTTCAGTTCTCCTATGATCTACAACACTCTAATACCATGTTGAAATTTCTAAGTTTGACATGTCAGAAATTCCTACTGCATTATCTAGGTTATTATCTCCTACTTGTGCTTTTCATTAACAAGTTATTTATAAATATAAATATAAAAATAAACACAAATGCAACGTCAACACATATACAAATAAACAATTGAAAGAACTGAGACAATCACACAAGAGACACCGTTATTTTTGGACAATTGTCCCCAGAAAAAACCCAATGCGGGAAAACCGTTGCAACAGATATGAGGGTTTTATTATTATGCAGTTTTTGAATACAACTAGGGTGTCAGAAGTGGCTCACCCAACATAGAATTCCCTTAGCAGTAGTACCTCTCTTCTGAGACAGATATTTCGTCTTATCAACAATCAAATGATGAGCCCCATAGTGACTGTTCGTTAGCTGGACAACGAACGCTGCTCTAAGCTTCCATCTGGAACTGTGTCACCCACTAGAGACTGCGTCACCCTCCTTCGGCTTTGTGTCAACTCACCAGCACTTAGTCTGCCCCATGAAAAATCACCCAGCGCTACCTCTTGGCCTTGCGTTAGCTCTACTAGCCTCTACGTAGCTACTGCTGCCTCTGTGTCAGCGACTTGGCTCTCTGCGTCAACCCTCTGGTTCTCTGCATCACGCACGCTAACCTCCTCAGCCTTTGCGTCAGTCCCAGCTGCCTCTGCATCAGCCTCCCTTGTATTAATTTAAATAAATAAATAAATGAGTTTTTAAATAATATAATAACAATATTATATAATAATAATAATTGTAAAAGTAATAATAATATTAATTAATTTATAAAAATTTGACCTGGGCCTCAAGTCAAAAATTAGCCGTTTTCTTGTTAGCCGTTGGAATCTCTGCTCACACTATTTAACTTGCTGGACCAGATCTGTTTCTTCAACTTGTCCTGACAATGAACCACACTAGTTGGTTCGATACGCGTCGACAAAAGATTATTCATGTGATTTCGCCGAAAATTCTCTAAACAATGTTATGGATCACAGAAGTCTAAATTTCTTAAAATTTATAACTATTGTCAAAAAAACATTTACCTTGCCCCTTGGGGGCAACTCAATTGACAATGGTTGTGTTATGAAGTATTATGTTACGTATGTGATCTAAGGTTCAAATCCCCCTTATTTAGCATGTGAGCCATGTGTTGGGGTGCATGTGGTTTCACCTGGAGGTGATAGTGATAGTGGTGGTAATCGACCTAGTTTCACATGAATACGAGATTGGCCTAGTTGTTGATTCCTCTAGTTACCAAAAAAAACCATTTATCTTTTGGTTCTTCTTTGAACTTTGATTTAGAATAGTATATTTATGTCTCCTCATGGATCTTGGTTGTTGCAATGTAGTGCAGAGCATGGTTTCATCCACATTGAAGGTGTTTTAAACCTTTGTTTTTGCCACTGGATTTGTACCATTTTGGATGTAATTGTGGATGAAACTTTCAACACTTCCCATCCACATCATAATGTTTGTAGTGGTTGTTGGGATATTTTCCCTATGGGGTTATTGCTACAATATTTTTCCTTTGGTCTTGTTGGTCTCTCTCGACCCTTTTATTACTACCCATGTTTGAAATCCAACTGAATGTAGAGAACTTTCTTACTGGTATCATCTATGCTTTTCACACTAAAAGGTTGTAATATCCTTTAGAATGGATTAATAGTTATCCAAGTTACTTCATCACTACCCTAGGATCTTCTAAAGAGATACCCAACCTCATGTCCCACTTCCAGAATTTGGCCATGTATTTTTGTGCACTCTTATCTTTGATATTGTTGAAGGATTTCAGTTTTAGGAGTTGTTCCTCTTCATAGTCTATGGAACAGAATTGATTTCAATAATTTCTTGAAATCCTCCAATTTTGTAACCATGGGATTTTCACCTAGCCTCAATGCATCTACATAGCTAATAAAGCAAGTCTAAACATTTTAAAACCAATAAATGGTATTTTGTGTTTCTTTTATTAGGTAAATGTCAAAATAAACTTGTAGCTATTTTAACTAGAAATTGAAGTTTTCATCATTAACTTGACTATCATAAGTTGGTCTTTCAAGATTTCCTTCAACCTTTGATAAATATGGGAAGATGAAGGAACATAGTTATTATTACTTGAGTCTCCAAACCTCTTTCCTTTGGAATATTCTAGGTCAACCTTTTCTTCTTCATGCTTAGTCTATGTTGGTTGTCCTTCCTTATCCTTCATGACCAACAATAGTATTACTATTTCAATCAATGCAAAATGTCATTGCCCCAACCAAGTGAATTTGACTTACAAATCTTCTTCATCATGTTCTTAATGAGAAGTCCCACCATTTTGGGTTTGTTACTCCTCTCTAGACTTTGTAGCAATGCTTTCCACTTGCTTGGTACCCATTATTGGTGTTTACCATACAAGTTGTACACCAACTATTTTTGAACTTGGACTTTGATACTATATGCATCTTAAATGATATGCCTATGACTAGTCTATCTCACTAACATGGGTCCTTCTATGTAGAATCAAAATTGATGGTCTATAAAATTCATTATCAAATTGAGATTAAGCTTCTCAAGGGACCAATTCATTAACAACAATGAATATCTTTGTTCCTCTCCAGTTTCAAGGTTTGGTCCTTTTTTTTTCTTTTGTTTGGAGTGCCAAGATCAATGCCTAACAAAGTTAGATTTTGAAAATTGTAACTAGGTTCAGTGTTCATAATGACCTAATTATGATCCTGACATTGTATATTCTTTATAAAGATAGAAAAATAAATTATATTTTATTTTTGGAGTATGGGTTTGATACTCAAGTTTGAGTCAAAAGTATGTTCTTTGTGCTTTTAGGTCTTCTAGGTATTTCTAGGATAAAGAATATCATTGATCATGTCTCATATTCCCATTTGGATTCTTTGTAGTAAATAAATAAATTTATTTTATCAAGAAAAATCCATTTTGTATCCCAAGACCAAGTCGGCCTAAGAGCAAGATCAAGTCGACCTAAAGGAGGACTATTTGACCCTTAAGAGAGGCTATAAATAGAAGGGAGTTTGACCTCATTTGGACACTCAACTCATGCAAGTCTGATCTGCAATAACGAAGGGGAAAAACAAATAAAGAGGACAAAGAAGATCAACATTTCTTAGGTAATCTCTCTCTCTCTCTCTCTCTCTCTCTCTCTCTCATGCGAAGCTATGATTTATGTAGTTGCTAGTTGCAGGAGGCAAAAATTTTAAAGAAATTGCAGGAGGCCGAAACTGTTGGGCTGAAAATTTTGTTGTTGTCTTAGAAGATATCTTGTTGGGGGCTGACTTGGGTCTTGGAGGGTTTGTTGGCTTTCGTCTTGGGTCTTGGAAGTTTCTTTGTAAGCGGATTCTACAAATATAAGAAGAGAAGCATTTTTTTGGGTTTTCCCCTTTGTAGGGGTTTTGCCCTGACTTAAAGCCTATATCTTGTGTACTTTGTCTCTTGCGATCTTCACTGTTTTGATAATTTCTTGATGATTAAAACTAAATAAGTAATTAAAGACCAACTAATATCACAAGTAATTATCAAGATAAGTAAAATAAATTATAATCTACAAGTCTCCATATTTTCCAAAATAAAATCACTCTATCTCAAATCCTAATGGAATACCACATCCTATTTATTGAAATTCTCAACTCCAACACTTTTATCAACAACCCATCCACCCACTCATTATATAATTAAGTAATAAACAAGATGAGCACATCACTTCTCATCATTACTATATCTATAGCCATGGTATATAATATACATATAACTTATATGCCCATATGCGGATATTTGTAGGAATAACAATGTGCACAGGCTAGGTATGAATTGTTGATATGTGTAATGGTTTCCAATGTCTAACACAATGCAATGATCTATAGGAAATTAATAGAATGTGCATGCTTGAGGGTGTACAATTTAAATGTGTATTGGTTGTATAATGTTGGAATAGATCCCAATGATTATTCCAAGTGTTTCCCTTTGTTTTATACAAAGGATATGATGTTATGTTAGGTTATGAATGGTTGTTACATAAAGCACAAGAATGTGGTTTCAAAGTTGAAACTTATAAAAGAGATCACGCAACAAACATTTAATGGTGACCTAAACAAACTCACAATTGCATTGTGGATACCAACTGACAATACAAGTAAAGGGATATCATTGTGGATACAAACCAACAATTCAATCCATACAAGCATATTAATGTAGAGGATCGATTGGGTATTAAGATTCATAGGTGTTGGAATTAATTATCATTACCACTGAAGGGAATAGACAAAAAACCAAAATTCCACATCAATTAACCATAATAAACATAGAGACTTATTAGCGAAAAGACTCCAATGTTGAATGCATATGCACTCATTCTTTACTTCTTAGCAAGAACAAAATTACAATGAAGTCTAGTTCTCTGTAGCATTAACAATTTCAATTTTATTTAGCTACTCTCTACTGCTATGCTTGGGTTTATAGGTAGCATTGGCCTTGTTGAGAACAATTAGAGGCCAAATGTCCTTGTCTCTTCAACTCTATATCTGCATCGCTCTTCCTCTCCATTTCATCTTTGTTGGCATCATTCTAATTAGAGTTCCTTCTAGTCATTTTTTTCTTAGTGCTTAAAATGGAAGAGCAACATTTTAGAGTCGTGTTGTAGTGAAATGATCTAACATGGGGCACTTTACACTGTCAACTACATTCTCCTACATCATCATCAACCTCCATAGTCATGAGCTTCACTTCCATAGGCAAGCGATTTTTATTTTACTGAGTGATTTGATATAATTTAAGTAATTAAACGTTCAAAATTTCTTGCAGATTAGTGAATGAAGTAATGATAATATTTGTACTAGCTTTTATTTTAAGCCACACACAAAACAATCAATGATTTTATTTGTAAATTTAGTATAATAAAATATCTCTCTCTCTCTCTCTCTCTCTCTCTCTCTCTCTCTCCTCTCACCCCCCTCTCTCTCTCTCTATATATATATATATAAATATAATAGATATATATTTATCCGCAATCATGAGCTCAAGTCATCTAGAGCTAGACATGAAGTTCATTGATATCGTTACTAATTTTTGTCGATCATGGGTTCGACTCTCTTTGATCCCATTGGGGTTCTTGCAGATTAGTGAATGAAGTAATGATAATATTTGTACTAGCTTTTATTTTAAGCCACACATAAAAAATCAATGATTTTTTGTAAATTTATCATAATAAAATCTCTCTCTCTCTCTCTCTCTATCTCTCTCTCAATATCCTCAATCATTAGCTCAAGTCATCTAGAGCTAGACGTGAAATTCATTGATATTGTTACTAATTGTTGTCGATCATGGGTTCGACTCTCTTTGATTCCATTGGGGAGAGGCCTTGTAATCAGAGCCGATAGTTTACCTAGTTTACCATCCACAAAATATGAGGAAGTACTCAAGGGTTTCTTGTGCTTTCATTCCAAGTGTGTGTATATGTATACACATTAAACATAAAAGATGCAATCTCCTCTCTTCCTCACAATCTATCCCATATTTATGTTGCAACTAGTCCATAGTGATTTAGAAATCTTTATATGCAATGGTGTTTAACTAAAGTGATCATTACTGGCAATGATCCA
>APFE031145028.1:0-17775 GCA_000404065.3 Pinus taeda
AAAGGTATTTGGTAATAATGTGGATAAAATCATAGATTGATACTAGCCATGGATTCGATTGTTATAATGTATATTAATGTTTGAAATTATATCTCTATAAAATATGTTCCATCACTGGTTAGCACTTGAAATGCATTAGGATTGTCTTGAGAATATATTCTTGTGAATGTGCACATTTTGGTTAGAACTAGGATCCGAGGATAACCCTGGTTAAATCCCTGAAACACTTGATGAACATCTTGGAAATTATTTTGAGCTAATAATGTAGAAAGAGCCTTTGTATCCAACCTCGATTTAGGTTATATGGATATATATTGGAAACCATATATCTAGGAGGAATGGAAATCGGTATTATATGGCAGAAAAAGATCCATATGGGTTGGATACAATTGAAAAAGAACAGGCTAGATATATCACGGGTGTGGCCTAGTTTGGGTGACCTTGCAAGGTTGGATGAGTGATCCAAGGCGAATATTAAAGAGGTGGCTTATGTGGTTTTGAGCTTTATGGGATCGATTAACAATTTAGGAATTGTTCATTTATCTCGCACGACACACTTCACTAAGAGAAGACTTTTTGGAGTGGTGTTATTAACAAAAGGAATGTGACAAAGTTTTTTTTGTCACATGATGGAGATATTTTCATCTTGTCCACTTTGTTTTAACATAGGTCTCTCTAGTGTATTAATATGATGGTATTAGGCATGTTGACATGGAAGTAGGATGAGGGTTTTAAGAATGGACCCCTAAAAAAACTTGTAATATGAAATTGCTAATTTATGAAGAGGGCTTAGACCCAGTGGGAGTTAGGCTTGGGATGAGGTGGAAAAGTGACATGGATAAACTGTGGACATGGAAACTATGTGGCATGACATGTGCCAAGTGGACTTTGCATAGTTGGATGGAAAAAAGTGATCAATTTATAGGTGACACATGACACGCTTACATGATGACACATGGTATAGTCAACAACACATGATCTATGTGTTTGGGAGAGGTTGAGAGAAGGCAAAGTGGGTAATTATAAATTAATTCATGACTTGACACCTTCCATCAATCGTTAAGCTTAGTAGTGCCATTCCAGGGTTTGGTCATGGTAAAAAAAGAGTGTGGGACAATAATTTGTTCATTAATTGTTGTTCTACAGTTGATGAGTGTGAACACCCCACTGCTCCCGTCCCATATTATCTGCCAAAAGGTAAGGAAGCCCCACAATTTATATAGGTTGCAAGTTTAATGAGGTTGGCACATGGAGGACAAAGAACGTGATGGATTTAGATGGAATTTAGTCACATACGTTATAAAGTCCAGACCCCCCTTATTAACTAAGGACCAATATTTTGCAACACGTTGTAAGAACCATAGTATTTTGGTGATGATTTATTATCCTTCTTAGCTTGCTTGGTGAATTTTTTTTGTATGTTTGTAGCCATAAAAATAAACAATTGCCTAAATAAAAAATTCTTTTGTTGTGATGTTGATCTACCTATTGTTTCCTTTGATTCTGAGCCAATGTAAGGTTATCCTTTAAGATTTTGAGAACTTGTTGTTGATTCTCGGTGTGGTCTTCCATTTTTGAAACCTTATAATTATTGCCTAGGACCTTTTAGAGATCTGTAGAAATAAATGATTTCACTTTTGAACCTCTAGTGAACATAATTGTGCAATTATTCCACTTTGTTCTTTCTTTAGAGGATTTGTCATTCCATTAGAGCTGATTATCTTTATCAGTTTCCTTGGGATACCAATTAATTCAACTTCCTTTCCTTCCCAAAAAAGATTCAAGAAAAGATCTTGAAAATTAAAATCCATCGTGCCCAAAGATTGTAACCATTAGACTCCTTGTACAACATCAACACCACCAATTGGAATGGAAAGCATTGGACTATTCAATACATATTTTCCCATGGATAGCTGGATATTATGAAACTTTCCACAACAATTTATGGGTCCTCCATTTGCAACCATCACTTGACACTATGGTGCTCCAATTAGGAAGCAATTCAATTCCTTGGCTATCTTACAATGACTAAAATTATGGGTGCTACATGAAACAATCAATACTATTAAATTTTTCTTATTGATATGTCCTTATATCTTGAGTGTTTGAGGAGTGGTAATTCATGTCAATGCATTACAATATATGGTCAGATTCATTTCCTCTTTCTCTAGGGTTGGTTCCTAGTGTATATCCTCTTATTTTGATGTTTCTTTTGCTTTTCTTCCTCCTCTTCCCAATCTATGTACATTAATTTCTTCTCAACACACTTATGACCTTTAGTGTATTTTCTATCACAACTGCAACAGAGACCTTTCACTATTTTTTTCTTCCCATTGTTGTGGTGTCAACCTTGTAAGTTTTGGAAGGCTAGGAGCAACAAAAATTCCACCGCTATAGTTGTGAGTGGTAGGATTCCTTGTTTCCATAGTTTTTCTTTCTATTTTTATTGCTAACCTGAATTCCTTCTCTAATGAATCAAGTTCACAAAAATGAACCTGATGTTGTTGCATTGAACATGAGGATGTGAAATTGAGTGTTCCCATGCTAAGAAATAGATCCTCGATCAACCTGCACACTTCAAGAATACTTTGTTCTTTGGATGAAAAAATCTCTTGTCCTTGAGGCTTTGATCTTCATTCAATTCCTCGTAGTATGAAATCAAGATCAAGGATGGTTTGTCTCAACCCATGACAGACCCCATAATATCATCATGTGCAAGCATGGTCCTATATGTTATTTCAACCAGGAGTTTTTACAGTCACCCTTATTCTAGCAACCAACGTTTCTGCACACAAGCATATTTTCAATTCAATTCTTCATAATTTGGATGATAGATCATGGATGACTTATTTTTTTTTAGCCAGGCTGAGTAAGTTATCTCTACAAGTCATGTTCCTCGATGCCTGATGCCTTCATTCTTTGTAGTTGTCATTAATACAAGAAGCAACTCTGGTGCACCACTATTCAATGTTGGTCAGGAGGTTGGAAGGTGGTGAGTTGGATTGCTCCACCAATTATGCATCCATGCTTTCCTCTATCTTCATGACTAGACATGGAGGCCTAACAATTATTTAACATTGAAAAACACCACAAATGTGGCTCTTGGCCACACCTTTCAATTTTGGTCGGGATATCGTGATTCATTCTTCTCTTCCTCCTTATGTTCTTGAATATGCCATGACCTCTAAATCGCTTGTAAGCCAAAGTCTCTTGGAGGTTCGATTTCCTGTAGACCCAACTTTGGTCTTTTTAAACTATTTTGACCCATTCTATTCATTTAATGCAAAAGAAAAAATAGATGGGAAAAACTTCACAAAATAAATCCTTCACAAAACCTTCGAGGTTTTTCCACATCATTAGCTTATGCAATGATGGTGTCATCTAGACCACGTGACACCTTCTATATGGTGAATTATGTCACCTAGCTTTGGCCCATTAGGCTACCCAAAAATTAGAAATAGGCCTACCACGTTTCCTTCATACGGCCAGACCATGCTAACGTCATCTGCAACATTGTTGTTAACATATCACCATGATCCAATCACACTCTACCTCCTGTTTGCTTGTACTAGGTCCCACATAAGTCGAGGGTTGGGGGTTGGGACTTTGTTCTTATTTATAAAGATTTTTTCACTACACAACCTTTGAATGGCTCAACTTGACCCATATCTCGACTTGTAGTTGGTCCCATATAGGTTAGGTTTCGAGGGTCAAGGCTTTGTTCTCTTCCCAAGCACGACATGATCTATGTCTTGTAAATTTGTTGTGCAGCTCGAACCTACTCCAAAATGGCTAAGTCTAAAATTTCATTAACAAATATATTTCACATGAAACACGAAGTCTATGTTGAACCTTGAGCCATGGGACCATGTCTATTGACCTTTTGATCTGCAAACCTTGACTGACAATATATATCAATCTAAGAGACCATTTTAAAACATTAATATACCACCGGAAAGAAATTTCCTAGCACTATCCAACTATGTCATTTCCAGGAGCTTCTAAACTAATATTCTTACATAGAATTTCCTCAATAGTTTGGGACTCCCCACCGATTGTAACCATCTATTTATGGCTTCTCCACTAACCCTACTACTATGATGATTCTCTACATAGTACTGCAGAAATGATGGGACTACCCCGGAATGCCATGCTCTTCATTGCATCTAATCTCAATTCTAGTCTGGTTGACATTAATTGCAACATATCAGGTGCCACCAAACATTTAGACAATTCCAAGACATTTATTAGAACCAATATCCATGCTAGTCTAGTTGACATCAATGATAGAACTCTTGTTGTCACTAGGAATTAGAAAATTCCAACTGTTCAATAGATTTCCTAGTATAACTATTGACATGAATGCCACCAACCAACCAGGAAGTGCCAATTGTCCAACAATATCCCCATTTGGCCTCGATGGAAACATCTCACTAGCTCTCCTCATTGATGCCCAATCATCATGCCTCTTCCACACTTATCCTTTCATGATCCACCACAACTTCCTCTCCCATAATTCTCTCCACTTTGACATCAATGGAAAGGGGACAAAATCTACTTTTTCTTTCCCTTACAATCATTGAATGTCAATGATAGAGGGTTTGGCTATTGACATGCATTCTACTTCTGCATAATTCTCTTCAAGGATTGATATCTCCTTAATCGAGCATTAGAAGTATGTCATCCATGCTCAACTACTAACATCATAAACAAAGATATCCTCTCATAATCAAACATTAGTAAAGCATGTCTTTGAGTCTTCTTGTAGTTACTGTTTCTCTAGGAACTAGACATATGTGATATGTTCCCCATGAACATTTTACTACATCTTCTTTGAATTTATCTAGTTCAAAATGTCTTAGGTTGCTAGTTGAATTCTCCCTCTAACAATTCAGATTTTGTACTTAGTTAAAGGAAACTGATATCAATTAAAACTACTCATGGTATGATTATTGCTACAAATACCACCCAATAATGATGAATTTCCACTTACTCTTCACTATCATTGTCGTTGCTAGTATTTTGTTCACTTTCTCCTGAGCATCTTATATTTTTTTGCTTCTCCCCCTGAGGTCATGCCTCTCCAAAAAGGGACTACTTCTTTAATGACACCAAGTGCATGAAAATGTTCACATAAATTGGACAATGTAGCAGGTATTATCTTATAGCTTCTTGTAAAAAAGAGATGTTCATTTATACAAAATCGTCACTACATATGAACCTAGATGAACAATTGACATAGTGATACCAATTGAAAGCTAAGGGACATTCAAATCTTTCACTAATTGTGCTTCATGAACACAAGACTACTCAATAAAATTAATATCAAAACATAAATGAAATAAGGGTATTTAACCCAAGATGAAAACCTTTCATTTACTCAACAATCCTTATTCTTTAGGATGAAAGTGATCATTCCCTCTTATTTCAACTAGAGTTTCTCCCCTTGAGCTGATTCTATCTCCCTTTTCTGAACACTTCACATCTACATGGGGACTAATCCTATGGACCTAACTTAACTATGGGCTGACCTTTTTTCATTCCACAATTTTAGTGCAGCTCATCCTTTTCCCTTAACATACATTGTTGTTGTGTACTACTCATGAAGCCATGCTAGCTTCTCCAACATTTCTCTTGTAATGTTGATACATCCAATAAAACAATTCACTACTATAATCACCAACTAGCTCAGTCATACCTTCAATGTTAAGATGCATCTCATTTATATGAGATTTTATGCCTACATCTAACTTATTTGGCCTCCTTTGAAGCATTCTCTTCTTTCAATAAAGAGAAATAAAAGATCTACTCCCACTGAGAAGATCATTCTCCTTCTTCATCCAAACATTATTTGATTGAGCCTTGATAGAAGCATTACCATCTAGCTCCCTCTTTACCCATGTTTTGGCTTTCTCTTCGTTGCGCATG
This sequence comes from Pinus taeda, assembly GCA_000404065.3. NCBI lineage: Eukaryota > Viridiplantae > Streptophyta > Pinopsida > Pinales > Pinaceae > Pinus > Pinus taeda. The sequence goes on from APFE031145028.1 coordinate 5,929, forward strand.
CCTAGAGGGCACTCCACCTTTTTTTCCTGTTTATTCACCCAAATTCTCTTGATTTTTACTTTGTTTGAAAGAATGGATCTACCATGTGGGATTCACTCGATGAACCTCTGACATAGAACGCGAATTCATTGTATACTAAATAATTCCCTTTATTTGACTACATATTACAAAATACCTCTAAAAATCACATTATTTAATCCCGTAGGAATAGGAACCCAATACATGTTCCAAATTTACAAAACCCCTACTTCACTAGATATTGTAGGTATCTGTTTTTTCATTAACATTTTTTATACCCCTTTATATTTTCTCATTAAGATTGAGCTCCATTTTTTATACCTACCAATATAAAAGCCATTTACCCCCTATTATATTCTCAATATATTATCCCATTTTTTCCTCAATGTATGTCCCCAAATCTGAATGCATGTGGTAAAGTATTGATCCCACAATGATCCACTATGGGATTTACAGGTTTGTTGCTGCTCTTTCTTTCTAGAAGCATGTGTTCATTACAATTTCCACTTAGAAAGGGTTTTCTCACTGGAATATGAGAAGCATCCCTCTTAATTTTTCTCAAATTTTTCTTTAGAGACAAGTCAACACCTTGATTATTTCTCCTTCCATTGTTCAACATGCCCTCTTTACATAGAGAAAGGAAGACATACTTGGCTTCCTCTACTCTTTTATTTCTATTCATCCTTAATGTGCGACATGCTTAATGTTTCTGCATCATCTAGGATGCATGCTTCAATTTTTCACATTTGTAACCTGATTCATTTTGCCTATAGTTTCCACAGTTGTAGCATTCAGTATGGCTTAAGAGTGGGGCAAGGAAATGTCCATATCTTCCAACAATAATGTGAAAACCTCTATTGTTTCCAATATATATTTTCTAGGCCACTTTTTTCATCCTTGGGTTTTTGCTACCCAACACATCTTGTTTCGTTTTGTGTCATCTACAGTCCCTGGCTTTACATCCATAATTATTGCAAGAACAATAATACCCGTAAAATAGATTTTGAGAAATAAAGAAACCTTTACCTGGAAATATTTCTCCTTGAGGGGGAAATCACCTTTCTTGGTTCTTAATGTACCTTCCATGGTTGTATGAAACACCGTCTTGTATTCTTCCGTGTAGTTGCCTAGATTTCTTCTACAACTCTCCTCACTATTATTGCTTTTCCTTTTCTTAATGTTGCTACTTATATCCAACAATTTAGTTTCCCTTGTTGTTGTTGGAATCTTTAACTGCTATTTTTTGAGTGGTTTACCTTTCAAGCTTTGCTTTCTTGAATATTGAATCTTCATTGAACCCTAAACTAGCCTTGATGAGAGGGGATATTTTCTCAATAAGCATCTCATCCAAAGCCTTATTGTTGTCCTCAAGATTATGATATTAAGGAAACTATTTAATTTCCATTTCTATATCATGTTTGAATGAGACTACTTCATTTTGTAGCCTCTCACAATGAGCTTCTCTGTCATTTAACTGATTGGTCAACATCTCATTCAACTTGTTAGCGTCTTCTTATTGATCATTTAAATCTACAATTTTTTTTCTGAACTTCTCATTCTCAATCTCATATTCCTTCAATTACTCCTTTTTCTTGAGATTATCCTCTAATAGGTCCATGATATTTTTTAGAGAAGATATCAACTTCTTTCTAGAAAATATCCTTTGATTAGATATTTTTCTTTGCATTTAGAGGTGCTAGTTGGGCTTCCACAAAGATCTAAATTCCCCTTTCTATCCATGGAGTTTTCCATAGGTCCTATGGGTATCCCTTGTCCATCACTATTAGGGGTACTCTTATTTTATCTCATGGGTGAGCACACCTAGGATATCTCTTCCTCTTCTGAGGTTCCCTCATTGGATATTGCTACGAATGTAGGTCCCTCTTCACAAAAACTAGATACACTTATGTCTCATTCTTCATAAACATTAGAGGAACATCTAGAGGATAAATGAACCACCGTTTTACATTTATCATGGACCAATGACATACCTTTTGAGCAACATGGCCTCTCTTCTCAGTATTCTTCATCATCAACTCGAGAGTGATGGGCAAAAAAAATCCTTATTGGAGGAAGGATCTTCAATCTTTTCAGCATATTTCCTCTAGGATGCCTTCTCCTTCTTCTTTCTTCTCTTATTTCCATTATCAGTAGCCTTCATAGATTCAAGTTCACTGCTTGAGTGGAAAGGTTCATCAACCTCCTCTTGAGCCACATTGCTAACTTCTCCATATAGATATTGCAATTTTTCCATCATTTCCTTTGTTGTCCCACAATGCCTTACTTTATCAGGATCTAACTTAGACAACCCTTTCATGATGATTTTCTTTGCATATCCATTCTTCTTACTATTTTCTTCATTCAATATGGAGCACCCTACATCAACATCTAAAGCAATCAAATATGCTTCCATTCTAACCTTCCACCATACATACTTTGATCCATTTAAAAATGGAAATACTTCTAATGTAAGCCAATTTTGATTAGCCATCATTTCCTTTTAATTTACCGTCAAGTGGTTGAGCTATTCCTAAAGGAACTAGACTCTGATACTAATTGTTGGAAACAATGTTAATACTGAGAGGGGGGGTGAATCAATATTATGGTTAATTTAAAATTTTATGCCAAATTATCTTTACTCATTCAAACTTGTCATCCATTATTTCAGAGAAACTATTAACAAACCATAAAAACAACCATATGTATCAACACAAGCACACACATCATGAGCATCATGCATATGACACAGGTTTAATGTCGAAACCCTTCCAGGAGAAAAACCCCAAAGCTTGTTTTTGCTATTGATATAAAAATAAGAACACCTACTCTATTACATAAATTCATTTGTGAGACACCACTCATAGGAAACACAAATTCCCTTTCATTGTTTACTAGCACCCAGTAGCAGAAGGCACCAACACCCTCCTTTTGTACACACTTGATTAGCTTACCAGAAGCACCATGTGAAACACCAACTCCCTATATTTATTGCAAGAACAAATTGGTATCTCCTTGGATATATGCAAGAACCAACTTGCAGGAGGCACCAACCCCAAGATTTCATCAACCACCCACTAAAGATGGAATTACCAACTTCCTGCATTCATGCTCCAACCCACACTCAATAAGGAAACATACTACTCATTGTACTTCATAGTATCTTTTCTTATTTTCAACATTGTTCTCCTCAACAACATTTCTTCTCCTTAGCCCATACAACATTATGTCATGTTATCACTTTGCAACAATACACTATACTCATCCCTCTTCTCTCTCTACAACAAGAGACTGTACTCAATTCTCTACTCTTAACAACATAGAGTCAACTCTCTGATCCTTCTATTCTATAGGCTCTCTCATCCTCTTACATCATCCCTAGAACACTCTGGGCCTATTTCCTTTACATATGCCCTCTTATCCTCTCTCTGTAGCAGGTATGCACTTGGAATCTCCTAAAAAATGCACTCACACGCATATCTCTCCCTACAACTATCTTAAGAATACTACATTTCCCCCTCAATTTTGTCAATGGAAATCTTGGGTTTTGTTTCACTGAAGCACAAAGATCAATGTTGTCCCTATCAACCATCTATTTCCCATTCACACTATTAGAGTGTACTTATGTATGGTTCTACATCCTATTGTTACAGTTGATACATAGGCACTACAACTTCATTAACGACGGGGAATGGGCTTCGTTCACTAACCCATTCTTGCTGCATTAAACATGAGGATGTGAAGCTAATATTCCCATGCTGAGAAATAGATCCTCAATCAACCTGCACACTCCAACGAGACTCTGTTATTTTGGTGAATAAATATCCCATCCTTGAGGATTTTATGTTCATTCAATTCCTTGTAACATGCAAAAAATATCAGGGATGGTTTGTCTCAACTGACAACAGACAACATAATTTCATCCCGTGCAACCATGGTCTTATCTTTATTCAAGCGAAGAATTTTTCCAATTGCCCTTATTCTAGGAACCAACTCTTCTACATGTAATCATCTTTTCAATGAAATTCTTTATAATGTGTAGAATAGATTAGGGATAAATTGTTTCATTTGAGTAAGGCACAGTAAGTTAGCTCCACAAGTCATGGTCCTTGCCACCTTATGCCTTCATTCTCTACAGTCGTCTTTAATATAGGAAAAAAATTTGGTAGACACCATTCAATGTTGGTCAGGATGTTAGAAGGTTTTGGGTTGGTATAATTCACCCATTATGCATCTGTTTTTTTGTCTAACTTCATTACTAGACCTAAAGGCCTGAAAATTCTCTAACATTGAAAAACACCACAAACTTGACTCATAAGCACAACATTCAATGTTGGTTGGTAGGTCATGAGTCGATATTCCCTGCCAGCTTTTGTAGTTGAATATGGAACGACCTCTGACTTTCATACAGTACTGACTATCTTGGAGGTTTGATTTGCCGATAGACCCAACTACGGTGCTTTTTCACTATTTTGACCCATTCTATCCATTCAATGCCAAAGACTAGATACACGGGAAAAAATTCACAAAAAATCCCCTTTCCACATCATCAGCTGATGTCATGCTAACATCATCTAGGTCATGTGGAAGCTTCTATATGGGTACAAGTGTCACCTATATTTGTCTTGTTAGGTTACCTAAAAATTCCTTATTTTCCTATCATGTGTCCTCTATTTTGCCACATCATGCTGACATCATCTGCCATGTTCATGCGAACACATCATCATGAGCCAATTAGATTCTACCACTTGTTTTCTTGTATCGAGCTGCACAAAGATCGAGGGTTTTTTCTTCTTCTTAGACCTTTATTTACTACCCGACCTCTAACTAGCATGACTATACCCATCTCCTAACTTAGAGTTGGTCCAACACATGTCGTGGATTGGGGGTCGGGCCTTTGTTCTCTTGCCACGCTATGATGCATGGCCCGACATCTAACTTTATAAATTTTCTGTGCAACCCGACCGTACTCTAAAAGTGGATACATCCAAAATTTCTTTAACAAAGAGATTTTAGATGAAGCATGCAGTCTGTGTGGAAACTTGAGCCATGGGAGCATGTATGTTGACCTTTTGATCTACAACCTCTGATTGAAAATATCTCTTGATCCAAAAGACCATTTGAAAACTTCAATATACCATTGGAAATATCTATTTGAGCACTATCCAAAAATTTCATTTCCAATAGATTCTGAACTAATCTCGTAAGGAAAAATCTCCTCCAAATTCTCAGAATCCCTAACCATCATAACCATCTCTTTATGGATTCTCAACTAACCCTCATATTATGATGATTCTCTATAGAGTGCTAAACCATGTGACTCCCCCTGAATAACATTCCCTTCTCTGCCTCTGCTACCTCTAATCTCAATGCTAGTCTAGTTGACATCAATGCCAAAATATCAGGTTCCACCAACCATTCAGAAAATGCGAACACATCTGCTGCAACCAACATTCATGCTAGTCTGGTTGACATCAATTCTAGCACTCTTGTTGTCCCTAGAAATTAGACAATACCAAATGTCTGACACATTTCCTAGCATGATTGTTGACATCAATGCCAACGCACTCAATGCCACTAGCCAACTAGGCAGTTCCAATTGTCCAACAAATATAATCCTTTTAGATCTATTTAAGCTAACTTTAGAAAATACCACCTTTGACTTTTGTCTTGATCACTGAAAATGAGAGTGTTAGAAAGATTCCTACAACCCATAGGTTATGTGTATGAAAATGTGTTATCCATTATGAAAATGGTTATATTCCTTGAACACACTCATTTAATTGATCTTCATCCTTGCTCAAGGGCTAACATGTGTGAATGGAGTTGCATATAGAGAAAGAAAAACTTGTAGTGACTCTTATACCCACTTTGCTATTGATTGAATATTGATTCTTTAAATCTCATGAAAGGTTTTGTGGGATCTAGAGCATAATTATCTTAATAACTAAATTTAGTTAGATCAAATTTATAACTATTTCTTACATAAATATTTATTTTTTGCATTTCTAGTAAGTTATGTTAATATTATCGGTGTACATTCTTGATACGTCCATGCCATAACCCTTTATCTTGTTTACTTTCTAGATTTTATATATACTCTTATGACTCAAAGCCCTGCCTTTCCTTGTTATATATGTCTTATATATATGCATGGAGTGTTAAATAACATTCTAACATGCTATTACACCCATTCTTTACCATTCTTAATTTGTCTATGGTATTTTTTAAGTGTAATCCTTATGCTAAAATGTAATTCTAACGAAAGAAGTATTGTCTCTATGTTAATTAAAAAGGAACATGTATTTGGTAAATCATAATCATAACCCCAATGTCAGACCATGTGTTTGATACATCAATTTATATGAATGCTTAACAATTATATTGAAGATTTTGAATTCAAAAATACAATGCTTCGGCTCTCCACTTAAAAACTAAATCATTATTATTGTGTCATTCATTCCGTCAAAACTTTTATGAAACACATTTTAGTAGGTGGAAATCATCTCTGAAGAGGGAATCCTCTATTTCATATTCACCTTTTAAATTGGAATTGAAAGTTCTTTTATTTCTCTTCACAAAAATAAATAAGTCATGTTTTAAGTGGAAAACCATCATTTCACATTTACCTTATGTATTGGAGATGAGGTTAACATTTTTATTTTTGGTAATCATAGGTTTGTTCATTTTGTTTTGGTAATCAGAGGAATTTACTTACATGAAAGGTAATGAGAGGAATTTACCTGCATGAAAGGTAATGAGAGGAATTTACTTGTGTGAAACTCCGTTAATTCGTGTTGCTAGCACTATATGTCTAGGACTTATGACTTGTCGTCCTCTCTAGAGACTGGTTTACTTTTAAAATCTCTAGAGACTAGTTTGCTTTCTTGATATTTGAATATTGGATCTTTAATTTTACACAATACTTCATATAAGGGAAATTTCCAACTATACTATGCCCAAATAAGGGGATGAGGTTAACTTGTATTTGCTCTTTAACATTACTTCCCATATTTCTGAAATAGATTCTGCAAGTAGGAAATTAATATTAACTATCAAAATTTAGTGTTCCTAACAAACCTGTGATATATTGCCAAGACAATGTTGTCGAATCTTTCATGTTCAACTTCCTAGTTGTAGTCATCAAAATTTTTTGAATGTCAGCAAAATTATTCATCGAAAGAGGAATGAATGGCTTGTTCATTTGTTTGGTCCCTCCCCTCCTTAGCTAGAATTGACATTCATTTATACCCTAACATGGTGTTTATAAAGAGTAACTATTTGATACCCTACGAGTCAGTGACAACCAACCTGACCAAACATAATATTTTCCTACTGAGGTTTTATTAGCAAGTTTCTATCGTGATTTGTAGGTTTTTCTATAATTCAAAGCAGGCTCTTGTGTTTGCATTAAGGAAATCAATACAAATTCATTTATAAGTACTCCAATTCATTTTTTCTAATCAAAGGCAAAGATAAACATAGAAACAAGAGACAGATAAAAACACAATTTTTTACACAATAAAGAATTTCTATTCATTAGAAATTACCTCTTATACATTGATCAAGTGACAACTCTTGTCGCTTCTTGCTTCTTATTACAATGACACAACAATCAATATATAAAGTAAAAATTTGCTAAATATGGAATCATAAAAACTCCAATGAGACTCAACTTTCTTTTCTTAGCTTAACTAAACTATTCATCCATTGCATGCATATGAGAGTAATTAATATTTCTAACACTTCCCCAATTACAAACATATGATTCAACCTTAACTTAATCATGACTCAACTATGCCTGCTAGGCTTACAATAAAAATTTTCTCAAAAAAAAATTACAAGGACGTATTTTCTTTTTCATTTCTTTCAAATTTTATACCCTCGATGCTACTTCATTCTCAATTATGCTTTTTCATTGTAAGCTCCATATTTCTCCAGTTTCTATTGTTGCAATTTTTGTTTGCCTTCTCTTGTATTTGTTTAAAAATAATAATTTAAGCTTTTTGAGTCTGTCTTCTGCATCTTCCTCTTAAAATATTTATTCACTCATGCACTACTGCCACAACTCTTCATCTTCAAATTGTGCACTTCACTTTGCTTCTTGCACTCCATATTCCTGATCTCCTTTCTTCCATATTTCTTAATAGAATAAATTAATCTCTTCTTGACTCCATCATTTAAAGATTGTTTAAATGTTTTCTTCTTCACCTTTAGAAATTTCCACGCCCTTTATTGCATTTTTTTCTTCATCTTCTCTTTCAGCTATAATTGTAACTAAATTGTTGTCCTTTTTATCTACAAACTCAAAATCAATTTTAAAAGCATGTTCATTATGCTCTATAGTGTGGATTTTATCCTCTTCCTCTTGCTTCTTTACCTCAAACTTATCTTCCTCTGTCATTGCATCATAACCTTCACTTCCCACCTTTTTACCAACATCTACTACTGCAAACATGTTGTCTTCCACTTGGATTCTAGATAGAAGTGGGATTCTATCACCAAATAACAAAATATCAATGAGATCTTTATATTACATCATGCAGAGCCACACATCACTTCTTAATTTTTCATCATTAAAGTTAACATCAACAATTTCAATTGTTGGACCCACCAAACCTCTTACTACTCCGTTGGTAGATTTATCTATTCCAAACATAGCTGGTAGTTCACGTACTACTTCTTGAGGAGTTCCAAGTTTTGCTTCATAACTCACTGCTACAGGGGAAACTTTAACCTTCATTTCTTCATCAAAGATTCTGCTTTTGATATTGCCAGAATCAATTCCTGTTTCAAAAAAGAGGCCATAAACGTTATCAACATAATTTTCATCCACTCTATGATGGGATATCTAAGCATGCATGTGCTCATTAACAATTTCAACTTCACCAAATTCATCATCAACTGTTGAATTCATGAGAGATACATTCTCAGCTCTACAAGCCATTAGTTCACATGGGAAACTCTATTTTTCATTATCAAACTTAAACATCTCAACGTCCCATGCAAAGAGCTCATCATCAACTATAATCTTACCCTCTAGATGATGAATGTTATTCAAATTTTTATTGAAAGTTTCAAGATCATCAGCATGGTCTATTACTAGATTCACTAATTCACAACTCACTTTGTAGTCACCATCCACATGTGTCCCATCACAGTGGAATTTACCATCATCTTCACCATCCACATTACAATGGAGTTCTCTAGCATATATATGGTCTTTCATGCATAAAGGCTTCAACTTCTCTCTCTCTAATATTTCCTATAACTTCATCCATATGCACATGCACATAATGGGTTTCACTTTTACAGTCTTCATGGTCATCTTACACATTTGAATTAGATTCTCCCAACTATGTTGTCCTCCCAGACTCTGTTAGGTCCCTATAATACTAGTGATTACCCCATTACTACTGTAGTTGTATCCTTTATTAATATTGTTGTGCCCATATTTTCCCCATATTGTTATTATTGTGCCCCATAGAATCCCTCTATTGCTATTTTTGTGCCTTTATATTATTATTGTTAGGTTAGCTTGGTTATATTGTGACTCCTTAGGATCCTATATATAGAAAGGATGTTTTTTCATTTGAATCATCCAAGAATTGTTCATTTATGTAATGTAAAGGAGGTTGTCTCGTCGAAGAGGCTGAATTCTAAGGTGTTGATCTATCTTTTCTATCTTTTTGTGAGCTAGATTCATAACAGAGTCTTGCTCATTTACCTTCAAACCTACAGTTGCCTTCTCTATTGATAGTTGAATAGACTATGACACAACTTGTTATTGCATGTCACTTTCTTTTGTGCTAAATTATGGTTCCAAGATCTTCGATGCTTCCTGGGAAGATGTAGCTTTTACTAGCAAAAATAATTCTTCGCCAATGTTTGTTTTATAAAATCCAATATTGAAGCATATCATACTTCATCATATGGGTTATTAGATTAGTACTCAATGAACTCTTCACATCAAAGAAACGTTTTCATTTTGACAACCCAAAATTCAAATTTTTTAGTAGTAAATTTTGGAAGTGTTGCCAGGTCCATGCCGATTTTCATCCTCAAATTTGTGTACTTCCTTTTCTTGTCTTTTAAATTCCTCGGTCATTCATTATGAGCCCTTCAAAATATTTTCGCTCTTCCTTTCGATTTTTTTCCTAGTTTGCTTCACTCTCACTTCATGACCCATAAATGTCATACTTTTTATGTTTTTAGTCTTCTTTCTTTTGTCTTCTTTCCTTATATGCTCCCCTAGAAGGAAAAATATTCACCATATTAATATATCCTTGTCATATAAAAAAACTTTCGAACCCAAAATACTACCATGATTCACCAAAAATAAATTAATAATAAAATAAAAATCACTTTATAAACCATTCCCCAAAAAAATGTTTTAAAGTACTTCTTCCTTTTCTTTTTTAACAAATAAGCCTCTCTTTTTTCATAAATTCAAACCATGATTCACCAAAAAAAAACTAATAATAAAATAAAAATCACTTTATAAACCATTCCCCAAAAAAATGTTTTAAAGCACTTCTTCCTTTTCCTTTTTAACAAATAAGCCTCTCTTTTTTCATAAATTCACTCCTTTTAGCATATGTTAAATTCCAAAATGCTATGAGTTATGTAATACCCACCAAATATCAAAAACATAAAATATGAACAATGGGACTTTTTTAATAAACCCTGGGACTTTTTTAATAAACCCCACTGAAAAAATGCTTATGAATATCTTTGTTTAAAAAAAAAAACTTGCCTCTCCAAAAAAAATTCTTCATTTTTTTGCTTTTTTTCTCTCCTTTGTTCATGCTTTTTTGCGACGTGCCCATTTTTTAATATATCGGTTAACTCACCTTATGATATGGAGGCGACACGATATTTCTAATGGGCCTTCTGATGTGAAGCAACCACACTGGTGAGTTATTTCCATAGCGCCTAGGGTGAGTTATTGCCATCATCTCTTGGAAAAAAATCCTTCAAATTGCAGTGATTGCTCCAACTCTTGATTCCTGTCTTGCAAGTTTGCAGGATACTCGTCTCCTTCACACATATCTTTTTCCCATGTTCTGATACCACTTTGTTGATTAGAAACAAAAAGAAACATATGAATACAAAACAGAAAAAAAAAAGAAACCTATGCTTAATAAAAAAATACATAAAGTTATGCCTAATAAAGAATTTCTGTTCATTAATACTCTCTCATATATATCGATCGAGCTGAAATTTACATGGATGTAAATGTCATGGTGACCAAATAGCAGTTATCCATATATAATAATAGCCCTGCAACTAGTCACATGCAAATCATATGTCATCATTCTCAAATCAGAGATGTCCACAATGTTGGAACTACTACACGTACATGCAGACTCTCAGTTAGAGCATTGGATTGCATCCAAGCGGACTCTTAGTTAGAGCATGTGACTACATGCAACTACTACACATCTACATGTGGACTCTTAGTTAGAGCATGGGATTGCATGGAAGATTCCTTTTGCATGATTTACTCCTTGATTTGCTCCTTCTTTAACTCCGCAACTGACTAGTTATCTTCGGAACCTGTTGTAGGTGTTGAGACTTCTCATTGGTCACCACTATAGTGCATTACCTTGGGATCTTCACCTAGTAATTCTATATCATGAGCATTGTAACATATTTTCTAATGAATCATTATTTTCTTCTTTCGATTTTCCTTTAGTGTTTTTACTCTGCAAAGCTATGTGTTCAACCTTTACTAGCTAGATTCATCTGTGCAGGTTTTCTAGCACATTTACATGGTATCAAAGCCCACAGGTTGCTAGATAAAAGGTGCACCAGTACTTTATTTTGCAG
>APFE031145028.1:17795-41844 GCA_000404065.3 Pinus taeda
CATCCTCTCCTCTAGATCTGATCCATAGTGATCTCATGGGGCCCTTTCCTCATCCTTCCATCAACAAAGCAAGGTATGTGCTTACATTTATTGATGATTTCTCATGGTATACTTGGGTGTATCTTCTGAGGAACAAATCTAAAGTTTTTGAGCACTTTGAAGATTTCAAAGCACTAGTTGAGACACAGTCTGAGAGAAACATCAAAGCCCTCCATATAGACAATGGGGGGGAATATGTTAACACAACACTTCGAAACCTTTGCCTTCAGTCCGGCATATGGTTGCAGTACACAGTTCCATACACTCCGCAACAGAACGGAGATGCTAAGAGAAAGAACCGATCTCTCAAAGAGATGGCTTCCTGCATGCTGCATGCTACATGCAGGAGCTGCATGAGCTACACTGGAATGCTGCCAAGCGCATCCTCCGATATGTGCAGGGCACCATCACCTTCGGGATTCACTATGCAACAGGCACTGCATTGAATCTCCTTAGCTTCATAGATTCTGATTGGGCAGGAGACAACATTGATTGCAAGTCCACCTCCGGATATTCACTCAGTCTAGGATCTTGCCCTATCTGTTGGTCGAGCAAGAAGCAGGCTACTATTTCTCTCTCTTCAGCTGAGGCCGAGTACCGAGGAGTAATCAACATCACCATTCAAGCTCTGTGGCTACAACACTTCCTCACTGAGTTGGGCGTTCAGTTCCACCAACCCATTGTCATCTAGTGTAACAACCAGAGCACTCTCAAATTTTGTAGGGATCCAGTACAGCGGCAACGGACGAAGCACATAGAGATCCATATGCAGTACATCAAAGAATTAGTACATGATCGAGTCATTTATTTGCAGTTCTGTCCCTCAGCAGAACAGACTATAGACATCTTCACCAAGACATTCACTGAGCAGAAGTTTCACTCTCTGCGTGATCGTCTTGGAGTGAAGGACACAGTTGCTTAGCAACTGTATTTTCTTCCTCTTTTCTTTTGATTACATTGTATTTTGAGGGGGGGTTTTCCCACGAGTTTTTCCCTCTTTCCTCAATTTTAATACAAGTTGCACTATATTTTGGGTGACCTTTGGCTTTAGTTTTCAGGGCCCATTTTCTATTTTTCCCCATAGTGGTGTTCAGGGGCGGTGTTGGAACTACTACACCTACATGCGAACTCTCAGTTAGAGCATTGGATTGCATGCAAGCAGACTCTTAGTTAGAGCATGCGACTACATGCAACTACTACACATCTACATCCGTGCTCTTAGTTAGAGCATGGGATTGCATGCAAGATTCCTTTTGCATGATTTACTCCTTGATTTGCTCCTTCTTTAACTCTGCAACTGACTAGTTATCTCCGGAACTTGTTGTAGGTGTTGACACTTCTCATTGATCACCACTATAGTGCATCACCTTGGGATCTTCGCCCAGTAATTCTATATCATGAGCATTGTAACATATTTTCTAATGAATCATTCTTTTCTTCTTTCGATTTTCCTTTAGTGTTTTTTCTCTGCAAAGCTATGTGTTCAACCTTTACTAGCTAGATTCATCTGTGCAAGTTTTCTAACACATTTACACACAAATCCAATCAGAGCCATGGAGATGAACATCTCCAGCCAAAAAAGAGTAATAGGCGCAAACTATTTTCTACTTCAATCCTGTGAAATGGCAATTGCTTGTTCAGAAAGTAATAAAGAATATTAGGGCATAGTTAAGAGAAAATTTATGGGCCATGAATTATTTATCCATGCATAATGAATTCGTTCAAGAAAAAACCCAATTCCAATTCTACAACAATATTACATGAAATGGGCAGGCATATCCTAGAATCCACAGACATTGGCGAGGTCAATCAAGTTGTTCGACCTCATTCATGTTTGTTCGAGTCCAGAATATTCTGGTAGTCCTTGTCTGATTCTAGATTATTTCGACAGTCCTCAATCCAGATAAGCTCGGTTCATTCAGGCTTCACTCCAGGTAGGGAATTATTAGGTACTCGCAATTATAGTTGAATTCAAATTATACTGTGTCAAATCTTCTCATAGCACATGAATTTTGGATTTCGGGCTCGTTTCCATGCAAATTTAAGGATGTTTCATGTGCATTATGAAAATATTGCTGATGAGCCAAAACAACCCGATATAACATAAAATTTCGAAACACAAGGCGACTCGAGAAGTAGATCCATGTTCTCCAACACAGGCCTTTGTGTGGATTCCTACAATAATATAAAATTATCTAAGATAATTAACTTTAGTTATCAATCAAATTTTTGTATAATTTGTTGATAAATTTATTTAATTAATTATAGTTCTTAAATAATTATATTAAAATTTAAAAAAAAAATCCTCATAAAATGATAATCGCTATTATTATTTAAAATTCAATTATAAATAATTGTAATCAATGTTAAATTATGTCTAGAAAACATAATTTTAAAACAAATTGGAACTTATTGAGCATGAGGAAAGGTGGTACATCATTTAACTTATGGAATATGTACTCCAAAAATTATTTATCGTTATTATTTAAACTTTCAGCTAATCAATAATTAATTAACTTTAACAAACATAATTTTCAAACAAATTGCAGTTCAGTGTCTAGAAATATGGTGAGCAGAACAAACGGAGATACATCTGTTAACCTGTGGAGTTTGTACCAAAAAATATTTATTATTGACTCAAGCAAGATTTATAAATGGAAATAGGAATGAAATCAATCGAAAATTTATGGAGCATGGCTTGTTTTTAGTAGTCTTTAATAGATTTTGTAATATATTAAAATTCATCTAGAATTATATATTTATAACAATTTGTATATAAATTTATCACTAATAGTTTATATAAATATTTGAACTAATTCTTTTTAGATATATCTATAACTAATAAATTAACTACCCAACTAACTTAATAAAATACATTATAATTTAATACTCCCCATTAATCTCAAATTCAAAAGTAATTCTTCCCAATGGCTTGTTGAAGACAGTTTATCTCTGGATCCACACGATTGGAGAGACATTTCATGATTGCTAAGAAACATGCAAATGAAGTGATAGTGAGTGTTAACATGGTTGCTTTTCCTATGAAGCACATTGTTCTTTCACAATGCAATTATTGCATAATTGTCACAAAAAATAGAACTTGGCTCCTTCTCCACATGTGCAAGGTCTTTCATAAGTCTTCCTAGCTATACCTCATGCCATGATTTTTTAGTAGCTACTACAAATACTACTTTTGGGAAAAATATTAATACATTCGGTTGTTTCTTATAAGCCCATGAGATGAATTTTTTGCCCAAATGAAAAACATATCCTCATGTGATCTTCTTATCATCAATATTACGAGGAAAGTTGTTATTAGTCTATATTGTAAGTTTGTTGTCTTCCAAGCTTCTGTACCTCAATCCATAATCGGTTGTACCTGCAATATACCTCAAAAACAAATTCGAACTCTCCAACAAAATTCCTTGCAAAACTTTATAAATATAGAAATATAAGTAACTAGATACATAACATTAAATCTAGTTGCACTAAAGTACATGAGACTACCTATAAACCTTCCACACAAAATTGAATCCACTGCTAATCTATAATGTAACCCAAATTGACATTTAAAAAAAAATTACTACTCATACTCATACTCCTAATTTATTCATTGTCATAAATGTGTGCATTTACTTTTTCCAGTTTTTCATATATGCTTATTTCACATTTGCATATATATTTAGATGCATAGCATGCTTGATTAATCTAATTTACTTTGCCATCCCATGATCATTTTTAATTTCACCTTACGTGAAAGAAGTTTGTCCATCACCATCTCTTACTTTTGCTAACAAAAATACTTTGCTGGACATAAAAGCATAAGATTAAGAATACTATGGTGGCATACTTTTATACCATCATACCATGAATTCTATGTTAATCTTGGTTTATGTAATTTTTCATGATCGGGGATTTTCTTACCTAGCAACTGACCATGTTAAGCTCTTCGTCACTCGGTTAAAAATGTTTATAATACATTTGTAGTTTCAAACCTTACCTTTGATAGTGGATATATTTTTCCATTGCACTAAACATCAACCTTAGGCATTGAGATTAGTGCACGTCACTATGTGGTGTTGTGCCATGAGAAGAATAACCACATGGCTTCCCTTACTATGTTTGACAATGACCTGCCCATGTGATGTGTCAACAATGAATGGCTTAGATTTTTCAAAGAAATATGATGTTGGAGAGCATTCCACAAAATTTGGTTAGGGTAACTACCCCCTTCTCGTCATCCAGTGAGTGGGTTAGGTTTTTCCATCAAGTGGGTTTTGAGCTCTTTGGCTCTCATACCCCTTAGCTTTTTTATATTCTTCTCTCCTAAGTTACTATACCTAAACCCTTTATGGAAGGTTGGATTTATTAGATAATTACGATGGATTTATTGGATATATTTTATTTTTCTTACCGTGTGCATATTTTCTTGTAGTTGTTGGTGCTTTCTTGAGGACATACAATGATTTCTTTAACTCGTGTAGATTGTAATCTTGGCCTTTTACATTAAATCGTGGTTGTTTATCATCATATATCTGTTATTAAATCATGGTTGTTTATAATCATACACTTCCTATTCTACTTTTCAATTTAAGAAGGATGTCTTGGCATCCATATAGTAAATTGACCATATATTCTGGGCTGAAATGACTAGCATGACTCTAATAAAGGCCTCCTTTCTATTGGGGTAAGGTTTTATCATATTTGATAGCTAGTTGTGGAGAAAATAGTTTTGCATCTATCCTTGCCCTGTATTATTGTTGTTTGGACAACTAATTGTTCTAAAGGAGAAACTAACTACCATATATTATGTTGTCAAGTCGAGATTTCATTTGGTTATTTTAAGGTTATCAGGAAATTCTATGCAAGAGATAGTGCTATGAGCTAACTAGAACAAAAATGAGAGTAACAACAATAAAGGAATAAACTCCTAGAATATAACGCAGTTGAAAGATCTAATTCCCAAGAAACTTATATCTCACAAAAGTCATAATATTGAATCCTAATTTCTCTTCACAAGAAACAACAAAGAAACCTTTCTAGTGCTAAGTTGGTAGCTAAGAAACAACATTCTAGGAATCAAAGAAACAACATGAAGAAACTATATTTTGTGTAATGGAAACAAACATAAGGCACGAAAAGACACTAAACTATTGTGGAAGTATCAGTGATCTAATGATAACCTCGAAATAGAAATAAAGAAACAACAATCTTAAACTAACGTATGCAAAGAACAAGCACTGCAAACCAGTGTTATGACTACCAGATAAAGCATTCGATTTTGCAATTAATCTAACAGATAGATAATTAACATAAAATAATAGAATGTAGAACTAGTGATATAAATAAAGACATGGCCTCTTCGAGGAGCAGGCCCAGACCACTGGAATCAGGCTGTCTTCAAAGAGAAATCAGAACAATAAACTAACTCTTGATAACAAAAAAATCATTGATATTCTCAAGATAACAATTATATTTCTTCCACAAGTGTATCAGATGTGTATAAAAAATATTACATCAAAAAATATCTTATTTGGACATAAGTCCCTATCTTTATACTACATCCATAATTGATAAAAACAACAAATCTCTCAACAAAGAGAAATCCTGAGAATCTAAAGATTCTCAGGATGCACACTTTTAGTTTTAAAAATGCCTTAATATTTCCTAGATGAAAGAACCAAGGGATTTGCTATAAATGTCTGTATAAGAATCGACCTCACTTGTTTTAGTATAGTTAGCAAAGACAACATCATGTTATCTAATTATACTACGATTAGGAAACAACATCGAATTCTAGCTGTCACAAAATCCTTGTTTACAATAACGATCCAATCATGAGAAAATAATGCTTTTATAAATGAATTAGTTTATCAACAGAGAGAAATGAAAAAAATAAATCAATCGCTTCAAAAGTATATGTTATGAAAACTAATATTTCGAAAATATAAGAAAGAAATATTGAAAATATCACATGGGATAAAGGAACTATGGCGTTCGTGAGACCTAGTATCACCCACAAACTAACATTTTTGCATATCCTCATGGAAAATAATGATTATTATGTATATAATTTAACCAGTAGGCCTCATAGGGTTCTTCTCCTCTGACCCTGAATCCACTCCTTATTTTGATTTCTTGGAAGGCCAAATACTTACCCGCTTACAAAAATTCATAATCAAACCTATAATAATACTGAGGAAACAATATCATTAGAGATCAATACATGCATCTCATCCATCTCACCCTAAGTTACCTTAAAATAATAATATAATCTTGCACTCTATACATAGCTTGCTGGAAGTTAAACAAGCCAAAGGATTCCCTATTTTTTATTTCCCTAGATGTCACTTGCCATATCATCTTCACTCTATGGATAAATTCATCTCTTATGTCTTCCAGATATTCTCAACAAGAGTGAAATACCTCATTTTGACCCTCCATTTTTTCAATATTTTCATGATTTTACTGAATAATTGTATGCTTGTACAACGTGTCTATAATCATTATTATTCCTTTTTATCCATTATTAAGTTATTATATAGACGAATTTAGAGTTAACAGTTGGTGATCTATGAAATCTTCTTGTTTTTTCTAAATTAAAGTGTACTTAATGTAAAAATGTCATTAATAATAAGCTCTTGTGGTAGGTGCCAATGGTTCCTGCACTAGTTATTCCTACACCAATTGTTCCTACAACAACTATTCCTATACTAGTAATACAAATATACTATGTTGTTGGATTTGATTATTGAGGGCATTGACTGCATGGTTGTTTAGCAAATAAAGGATGCCTATTCCTGTAAAGTTGTAGTAACAGGGAAAGAGGAGAGCACACTTACTACCACCACCATTCTTCTCGGCATAACTATCACATTTAGCCAATTGTGTTGAAGGATTGTCATCCTTGTGTAAAAGGAGTAATGCACTACAATTGTCATGTTTCTTTTAAGTTCTGTGGATGACAGTGAACATAGGTTAATGCATAAGAATGGGCTCTGGACAACATAATTGTCTTGTAAGAGATTTTTGGAATAAAGAAGAGGTATTAAACAGATCACTAAGGAAACGAGGATGGTTCATCATCAGAGTTGAGGGCAAGACAAACAAAATGTTCACTCCATGGTGATTACATTGTGATACCTAAAACACACTAGGTACTACACACATGCATTGTGTGGGCACTAGAATTGAAATGTGCCTCACTTGTTGTTTGTCACGTGATGAGAAAAGAGTGTAAACGTATGCTATATTATCTCTTTCCCATCATTTTCTTCCCACCGGAAGAATTTGTCCCACCATAAAATCGTTGCTATCATTTTCAGAGTCTTATATAAATGCTAAATAAGGAATCCACACCACTTGAGAATTAAGGCAACCATTCATTTCATTGATTGGTGATGTTTGTAGGATTAGAATGAAGAAGAATGTGAGAAGATTACAAAGATTGCTGCACGAATGGTATCTCAACATCATACATCATAATAGGCATAGCTGTTAATAGTTATAACACTTATGGTTGTATTATCTCTCGAGCTTAGCCAAGTTAGATTTTCTTGTTTCAGGATGAAAATTTGTTTTAACAAATCATGCTAAAATCATAAGAATGGATCCGATTAAGGAGGGGCAGCTCGACTACTATAAAAGAGAGGATTACGCACTCAAAAGATGAGCAATCGAACTCATGGGAGACCTAATATTCGGATCATGCATTGTACTTTACAGATTGTACAACAGGGAATTCGATCTTACAATACAAGAAGGGAGGAGCTGCGCTCCTAGTGGGATGATCCTTGTAGTGGGATGATCCTTGTAGTGAATTTGTAATATGACTTTTGTAATGAATTTCTTCGCCATTTAATTTTGAATTCTGGTTTCTACTCTGAAATGAGTTTATCTAGAAATCACTTTTGACTAATTTTGTTTCTCCATAATGTTCTAAGACTATGATTTAAATTGTTGCAAGATCAACGAGCTAGGTGGTTGGGCCCACCATCAAGTATGTTGCGCCAAACCTTTTAATCTTCCCTTGCTACATTTTTTTTTGCATAGTGCTTAGAAGTATTTGATTTTAATAAGCTTTCCTTTGTAATGCTTGATTTCATTTCTGCAAGAATGGTACAAGCACGCTGCCTATACTAGTGCATTTCTAGTTCTGCAAGTTGATTTGATAGGTTGAGTTTCATAATTATTTTACTCCTTTCCTTTCGTGAAAGTCCTTTATTCCTTCCTGCAAGATTGATGGTTGTTTGTAAACTAAAGGAATTATTAATATCTTAGGTTTCCCTTAATGTTTAATTGTGGTATTGTGATAAAGGAAAGTGTTCCCTCTGTGGACAAAGGCAACCCCTCTAGCCCTAGAGTGGGTCTAGTGATAGCAAAGACAAAACAACAATCAATTCCCTTAAATAGTCATCTTTGAAGGCCTACCTCAAACCGACGGTTGATGAAGTTTCCATTGCATTGCTCCAGCTTCTATTTCTTTCTCCTCAATGAGCAATCAACCTGAAACACCACAAGAAAACAACAGAGCACATAACCAAGAACAGTAATGATCTATTTACTTGTAAAGTCTAGTCACAAGCTATCAAGTAGATTATAAACAAGATATATGAAATCGTCACTGCTTGTATTAAAAATGAAACAAGAGCAAAATTACAAGCAAGCCTTGACGTTGCAAGTCTTCTTGAAGGGTCCAATCAGTATGTTCCTTCAAGCATTCACTCTTAAGAATGAGTCTACCAATAGGACAATAGCTCTCTCTCATTATCAAGCTCTCATACAAAGCTAAGGTACTCCACAACCTCTTATCAAACTATTAGCAATTCCACACTTGTCACACTCACACCAAAGCTATCTACTTTGTTTCAAACCAAACTCAAAACTAGCAGCTCCCAACGAAAGAACTAGTAGATCATAGCAATAGTGAGTGGTTTTATAGGAGGAGCAACCTCCATGAAATGAGGGAGAGGGATATTATCCTCAAGGGTGGTTGCATAAGAGGGGGGACTACCATCCCAGAGGAGGAAAAGTGACCCAAACTAACCCAACAACCAACTCTAGAAAAACCCAGGAGGCCTACTGTTTGAACTAATTCGCCAAATCTAGATTGTTGTAGGTCATGAACTAAGGCTCAGAGACGACATCACAAGGAGGCAATGCTTTCAAATGAATTGTCACAATAAAAATCTGGAAACTTTGCACCGAGGACTAAAATGGCACCATCATGGGAAACACATGTACACCTGCGACTGTGTTGTGACGAGACTATTCATGACAAGGGAACGTCGCTCCTTTTAATGTCTGATTAGCAACAATGTAGAAACTTAGGAAAACAGGTCAGTTCTTCTGCATCAGAGAGCACTGTTTAATCTTTTTGCATAAGTGGGAAGATATGGACATGTGTATTTGACACATGACAGAGTAGAGGCATTGAGATGAGGACAGTGACAAATTAACCATGTAACAAATGCCCCCTAAAGCATGAAGCTTGAGAGAGTGGGAGGGGTGAAATGCTTTACGAAACCATGACTAAACTGGAACACCACCTTGAAGAACCTACAGGCACAAGTACAACCGATATCTCTGATAGTGAAATACATGTAGTCTAGGCATGGACGCAGCCATCCAAAACACATATCAAACTTAGTTTGCGGTATGGACGCAACCACCAAGTTGATAAGACCATATATAATGAGAAAGGTATGGTCGCAACCATCCATGAAGACTCAGGTATGGTCATAGCCGTCCCATCAAAGAGTCATGTATGTAATCACTAACCAATCCATGCAGCCTGAACATATGTAATTTTAGTCCGGGGTATTGAAAACCTAACTGATCTTCATACAAATTCTAGCATACGAACAAGTGTGCTAAAGTCGAGCATGATAGAAAGTCACTTGATTACTGGTAAATAAAGAAAACCATTAACAAGCATGAGAGAAACCAATAATAATGCAATGGATCTCAAGGTACTACTAGTACAATCCACTATGTGTGAAAAATGGGCTGAAGTCAAGCACTCATGGAATCAGCCAATCGAAGACCAATGATGAAAGTCTATCATCAGGCATGAGTAGCTTGCCAGTGAGGCATGCAAGCTCCAAGGTATTGAAAGGGATCTCTAGATCAACCTCCTGGATAATGAGCTGATGTTGACAGGAGATGGTTCATCATAGGAGGGCCATAAAGTTCCCACCATCAACAACATGAGAAAAGGAACAAGTGGTAGATGGTGAGATAGAGAATCAGAGGACAAGGTGAGGGTGTAAACTAAAGAAGGATTATACTCTTGAACATATCGGTGACACGACTCCAGAATGTGGCAGCATTTTGGTACCAAGGGATCGGAGGTCTGAAGTAGACAATATGGATCAGATGGAATGAGGCAAAAATGGCAACCCAAAAGCCCGAAAGGCCAAATGACGAAGTAGATATCCCAACCTGATGAGAAGCAAATATGTTGATGTTCAAGAGTGACTAGCTGCCATAGGTAACCAATGACGACTTCCAAATTTCCCCCCACCATTGCTGGCGAGTACCCCAATTATTTTTTGAAAAACAAGCTTGAAGGGGATACCATATGCTTGTGATATAAGTTTGACCTTCGGACGAATCCAACCTAGTAATAGTTTAAGTAGCCCTAGGGAGGAGAAGCTCAAGTCTCATCATGGAGACGAGTCCAATGTCGTTAGGGTCTAACAAGTCCAAACTAGGTAAAACTTCGAGACTTTTTCATGTTTAGACAGTTTTAAAAAGACACAGAAAAGAAAACTCCATGGGAGTCATTTTTCATAAATTTGTGTCCCCCGAGCCCGCAAAAAGTGGAAAACAATACCCGAGAGAACCGCTTGACCATTACGACCAAGGAGTACTTTTTGTGCTTAGTGTTCCTAATCCAAAAAGTTAAAAAAGTGATTAGAGACACGTTGTTTCATAACCAATATTGAAATCAAAACAATAAAAGTCTTATAATCTTTTCGCATTTATACGGTCGAAAAAGAGCCGAAAGCAGACCTCCATTTTTATTCTCTTTAATGAGCCAAAGAGGGAAAAATTACTCGGAAATATTTTCATGTTTTACAAGTCAGAAAAGAGCTTAAAGGTCACTCTTCCTAGAGGAAGGAGTAGTATAAAGAGTAGCAACTGGTTGCGGCAATGGTGGAACTGCTCAAAACATGTAATGGTCAAGAGTCTGGCTGATAAGACCACTCATCATTGTGGTTCCTTGGGAGAGGAAAAACAATGAAGTGGAAGCATATGAGCACTCAAAGAGATGGTGGCAATGGAATAAAATAGCCAAGGCTCATCCAGCATAATTTAGCAGATAAAAATGGCAATCACGAGATGTAAATGGGGTATGGGTCCATTTTTACACAACCTTGAACCATGGAGAACTCTGCTTGGATTCTGTTTCATGTTTACACAAGCTTGAAATGAAAAAACTATGCTTTTTATAAGTTCGCATGCCACTAGCATAATGACACAAATCAAGGTACATGCCCCCCAATGTTCATTGCATTCAACGAGGTGGATGGAATGAAGGTTTGCTTTCAAGGTCTTAAAAAGACTCGACTTGGATTTTATGATATATTAATAAAACACTCGATTTGGAAAAGCGAGTTGTTTCATTTTTAAATGAGGTTGACATAGTAAAAGAACTATCCTCATAACCCTTGTTTCATTTTTTAACGAGCTGGACACAAGATCCAGAACTTTCTTCAAGACTCTTGGATTCATTTTTTAACGAGGTCAACACAAGAAAAGAACTATCCTTAGAAATCCTTGATTCATTTTTTAACGAGGTCGACACAAGATCAAAACTATCCTCAACACTCCTTGTTTCATTTTTTAACGAAGTTGACACAGGAACAAAATATCCTCATACTTCCTTGTTCCATTTTTTAACGAAGTCGAAACAAGAAAAGAACTCTCCTCAGATCTTGTTCATGGGTCATACGCAAACATGACTCCCAAGAGATCTTCAAAGGATGGAAGAATCATGCTCTGGGAGGAACACATGTCATTAGCCACCAATGATAGATCAGGTTCCAATGCCCCCAATACATGATGTACAAGACCATCCCCATGATCATCAGTAGAGGTAGAGATAGAACAGGTAGCCACATAATTGACCTGTGGCGAGGAAGGTACTACTTGTCGATAAGAACCAATGGGGGATGATGGTGGTACAGGAGGCACCGAGTGACTAAAGAATGGCAATTGATTGATAGTCACTATTCTTGCATTGTGCGGAAAACAAACCACATGGAGAAGTGAAGAAACAAGAGCCCCCATGGCATAAATATAGTCACGGCCAAGGAGAAGACTGAAATCTAAAGCACCTTGAGCAACCATCACGTCTATATAGACGATTTTGCCTCCCAAAGTCACAGGAAACTTGGGAAGGATCTTGAAAGGTTGATGAGTTCCTCCATCAAATGCTAACAGATTCTGAGTAACAGGCACAAGTTGTGGCAAGCCAAAAGCTTGCCAAGTAGTAGAAGACATAAGACTGATAGATGCACCTTCA
Source organism: Pinus taeda (assembly GCA_000404065.3). Classification (NCBI taxonomy): domain Eukaryota; kingdom Viridiplantae; phylum Streptophyta; class Pinopsida; order Pinales; family Pinaceae; genus Pinus; species Pinus taeda. Next base: position 30,367 of record APFE031145028.1, read on the forward strand.
TCCAAGAGAGTGCCCGGTATGACCTTATCATAGGCGAGTACAGTAATTAGGCACATAGGATGGCAGGCAAAATGCAGCCAAATGGCTCCAGTCGAAGAAAATGACTGAACTACTTGGTGGGGGTATCATATGATTGCCCCCATGCTCAATAGGAACCGAAGAAGGACTCCTTGAATCAGCTAGGATAGGAGGGTCGTTCTTGGACTCAGGGGAATCTGACGAGATGAGAAGAACATGAGTAGTATAATCATGATGTTCTTTGGGAACACAATCGACAATTGGTGGTGAATCCAAGTCGACACTCTTTCTGACCAAAGGTTGGTCAGGAATAGGCTGAGCATAGCCAGGTTCGGGAAGACAAGGGTGGACAAGAGAAGAATCTAACTTAATCTCTTTGTCAACCAGGAGAGAGTCTAAAGGGAGCCTCTGACAACCAACTAGAAGTGGAGGTGAAGAAGCTATAAGACATTACAAAATAGTGGAACCTTTATCCATGAGTGGACAAAGGTGAAGGGGATGGTTACCTTCACATAGCCTACAAGGGAATTGAATCTTCCCTTTCTTCTTACCACTGCCAATTGAGGTTTGAACATTGACATGAGCTTCAGAGGACGATGAGGGATGAGCCAAATCATGAGACCATACTTCTAAGATCTTAGGAATGCCAAGACAATCATGAAGAAGATGGTCACCCTTGCACAATTTACAAGGAAACTTAACCTTCTGTGGAGGAGTAGGAGGTGTTATGACCTGAGATGTACTCAGGAAGTTGCACAGGTGGCCTTGTGCTTATCAGACTTCTTCTTCTTATTTGTCTTATTCTTCTTCTTAATAGTCTCCTAGTTACTAGATGTGGAACTTTCACCAAGCAAAGTAGGAGATGAAGATGAAGAAACAGGGAAAGAAGGCGCAGGCTCAACCTTGGAATCATCATTCCATGATTTAGATGAAGGAGATAGTGGAATAGGAGTCGTGACACTCAAGACTACCAAGGTTGAAAACAACCAAATGAGCAGACTGATCACTAACCCAGGCAAAGACAATGTTGCCATGTGTGGAGCACCAACATTTCTAAATGAAGGAAATGGACGAGGGTTCCCATCTGGGGGAAGACCTTGGTCGGTAGACTCAAGGAAGGTTTCCATCCAGAATGAGCCTAAAAAACACTTTCACTGTAATCAAGAACTCAAACTATTACCAGGAATATTTCGTTGGCAGTAAATTTTATGACACCAGAACAAAACTTGACCTTTTCATTTTTTAAGAGTCCAGAAAAGGACAAAAAGATGACTCTATCTCTTTCAAGGTTTAATGAGCCTCAAAGGACAAGTGCTTAGATGATCCTTTTCATTTAAGGAGTTGAAAAGGAATGAAAGTGACTACTCTAGAGAACTAGGAAAAAGGTTAACTAGACAAACCGTAAAACTGCATATACACCTTGGTGATCAAATGAAAGAGAAATGACCAAGGACTTTCCATATGGAGGTCAATCTTCCTGTATGTTGTGTTCGATGCGTTACGGTTCACAAGGTGGCAGACACGACTTCCTATGGATGTAGGATGATAACCTAGTGGGGTCTCCCAATATATACTTGACGGTACGGGGAGCACAGGTCCGTACTAGCAACTATTGAGTCACAAAAGGAGGAATTACCCAACCTTAAGTGAAAACAATAGTGACTAGGTTTAGCGACGCCAGAGCACGTCTCTTGCCTATACCTCTAGATAATGAGCGTTAATTTCCAATGCATTGTTAGGTTCATTCAATTGATTTTAGAGTTGATCTTGAATTAAGTTTTAGTTTTCATGCCCTATAGAATGTATCTCAACAATTCCTAGGATGCAACTACAATGAGTGAAGCACCATTCGTTCAGTGAACACCTACTTAAAGGAAGTTAGAAAGATCATTCCCAAGAAAACACAAGTGAATGCAAACACTAAGAAACACAATGCATCAATAAACTAATCTCACGATGCGTCGATTCTACTAATGATAGATTTAAAGTTCACTTTTCAATTTCTCAAGCACGAAAATTTTAAATGCAAATGTACTTTCACTTTCATATACTAAATGAATGCAATCTTTTGATTTCTTTTGTTTTTTTTGTATTTAAAGAGACAAAAGATAAAGTGTGAACTGATCGATCCAAACAATTGTGATCTATGCTTGGTAGTGAAGAATCGAATCAACATAAAAAATTGGTTCAATAATCGACACTAAAAATCAACCAGCAAGATAAGTGGCAAAAAATTCAAGCAAATAAATAAGACAGTTGTGAATGAACATTAGATAGATAAGAAACCCAAGAAAATGGTCTAAAACACAAGACTCACTCAATGAAATCAAAGAGATAGTACCTTAACCGAAAGCAATTAAAACAAGATAATGAGAGACAAGAAACAATAGGGGATAAACAAGACTGATGGATTCAGGAGGTAAAGTTGTAAAAACAACTTTACAAAAATCGTCATAGGTGTTACACTAACAACTAAAGACTAGTTGCAAGAACACACTTGCTTTCAGAGACAGTCCAATTTTAGGACTCGTCGCGGGGATTAAGCTAGCAACCTGGGACGAAAGCCAAATCGTCACAGGCACAAAGCTAGAATATCAGTGACGTCATCATAGTTGTTAGGCTATATTCAACGATGAACTTATTTAAGCAAAAGACAAAGTAAAATCACCTAAATGACACTAGATTGATCTTCTAAATAATAAGGGGAATTCCCAGATTGACCCAGGTAACCTAGAAAATTGATGGTTCAAATCCCAAAATTCAAGAGACACTAAATCAAAAGTCAAACTAAAAGTAAATAAGAAGAAAAGATACAAAGGACTCCCCAGCAAAGTCACCAACTTGTGAAGTAGGAAAGTGTTCACTCTGTGAACAAAGGCAACCCCTCTAGCCCTAGAGTGGGTCTAGTCACCGCAAAGACAAAAAAACAATCGATTCCCTTAAATAGTCATCGTTGGAGGCCTACCTCAAACCGGTGGTTGATGAAGTTTATGTTGCACTTCTCCAGCTTCGGTTTCTTTCTCCTCAATGAGCAATCAATTTAAAACACCATAAGAAAAAAACAGAACACATAACCAAGAACAATAATGATATATTTACTTGTATAGTCAAGGAGTCACAAGCTATCAAGTAGAGTATATGCAAGATATAGGAAATTTTCACTGCTTGTATTAAAAATGAAACAAGAGAAAAATTACAACCAAGCCTTGACATCGCAAGTTTTCTTGAAGGGTCCAATCAGTATGTTCCTTCAAGCATTCACTCTTAAGAATGGGTCTCCTAATAGAAAAATAACTCTCTCTCACTATCAAGCTCTCATACAAAGCTAAGATACTCCACAACCTCTTATCAAACTATTAGCAATTCCACACTTGTCACACTCACGCCAAAGCTATCTACTTTGCTTCAAACCAAACTCAAAACTAGAAGCTCCCAACTAAAGAACTAGCAGATCATAGCAATGGTGAGTGGTTTTATAGGAGGAGGAGCCTCCATGAAATGAGGGAGAGGGAGCTTATCCTCAAGGGAGGTCGCACAAGAGGCAGAACTACCATCCCAAAGGAGGAAAGGCAACCCAAACAGACCCAACAACCAGCTCTAGAAATAGCCAGAGGGCCGACTGTTTGAACTAATTTGCCAAATGTGGATCATTGCAGGTCATGAACTAAGACTTAGAGATGACATCACAAGGAGGCCATGCATTCAGATGAATTGTCGCAATAAAAATCTTGGAGCTTTGCACCAAACTTTAAAATGGCATCATTGCGGGAAAAACGCATACACTTTTGATGGTGTCGCGACAAGACTATTCATGACAAGGGATAGTCACACCTTTTAATGTCTGATTAGTGTGATGCAAAAACTTAGCAAAAAGGGTCAGTTCTTCTACATCACAGAGCATTGTTTAATATTTTTTCATATGTGAGAAGATATGGACATGTGTATTTGATATGTGACATAGCAGAGGGACTGAGATGAGGACAATGACAAATTACTGTGTAACAGGTGTTATCATTGTAAAAGGTTCTAAAATTTTGGACAATTGGTATGATTCTGAAGTTTCATGTTAATCTTGGTCAAGTCATTTTTATTGTTTTTTTCATGCATAGGAAGCACTTGGCAAGCTCAAGGTCAGCATACATCAAAGTTCTTTGAAGGCTCAAGCGAGGCAGTTCTCCATTTCAACTCAAGTAAGACAGTTAGCACTCAAGAAGAAGAATGTAGCTTTGAGGAAGACAAAAATAAATTGATGTCTGTTAATCTTGAGATTGCCCAACTCAAGGAAAGGGCAATAAAACATGCAATTGAAAAGGCAAATTTCAAAAGAGTAAAAGCTAGTTGGGAAAATGGGAATGTTGCAAGATATGAAGAAGTGAGTAGTCATGATCAATACCTCACTTGGACCGTTCCTGCAATAAAAGAGGCAAGATATGGCAAAAGGATAAATGGAAAATTAAGAACTAAAATCCGGATGCTGAAAGGACAAATTGAAGATCTGAAGATACAACTGAACCAGCCTGAAGGGCATCCTCAGCTAAGAAGAACTACATAGCAAGTAAGGAGAATCCTAAAATTTTGATGTGGATCACCTTTTTGATGTTTACTTTGAAGAATGGTATCAATTTATTGAGTTTTGAACAACCCCATGTCATATGGGAAAGCCACTTCAAAAGAAAGAAATCTCAGGGAAGTCAAATTTTAACATAAAATTGTGCTTTTGAAAACGCACAGCAGTATTGTAGCGCGCTACGAAAATATTGTAGGTGATAGCTAATGCACAACAGTTTTGTGTGCCAATTTTGAGATGAAAAAGGATCTCTTTTCAAAGATGGGTTGCTGCAAAGGATTACTTATAGGGTTTGAACATCAAGCAAGGGAAAAACAAGGAAAGGAAAGACATTTATGAACTCCAAATTTTATGTTATGAAAATGGTCATTATTTTGTAGTTGGAATTGTTCATGGTGATTCAAGCAGCATTAAAGCAGTTTTTGTCTTACCACATGTATAGGAGCAAGGTCTAGAGCTCATGGAGAACAAGCTAATCCAATGCATTTTATGTAATTAAGAAGAGAAACAGGGATAACAAAATTCAAATATCCTTTTTGTAGACCAAAGCAGAAAAACAGGAGCAACTTCTTAATATCCAATGACAGTCAAAGAATAAGACATCAAGGGTTAGAAAGGAGTTTAAAGCCACCATCAAATCCAAACTGAAGGCTACTTGTTAGGGAACTAGTTTGTTTTGTAATCAAACCACTATCAACATAATGAGGAGTTACACTCCTAATTGTTTTAGGTCTCTAGAACAGCTAGTTAAGAGTCAGTTATATTAAATAGTTGGTTTTAAGTGTCAATAGGTGTCAAATTAGGAAGAATTCAAATTTCCCTCATGCTGGAGGAAGGAATCTACATCATGTAATGAACTCTATATATGGGAGAAAATGTAATGCACCAAGGGTTGGAATTTTTGTAAAGAATTCTCATATTGTGCTTTTGTGTAAAAACTTTGTTTAAAGTAATGCAGTATTTGGCTTTGCTTCTTAGGATTCAGAAGGAATTCAATGTTAAAAATGTCTTATGGTTGTCCTCTTTTCATTACTTACATTGGTATGAATGTATGATTACTTAGAATTCATTTGCTATGCTCTAACTTCCTTCATACATTTGTGGACTGTGTTTTCCTTTATGCTTCTGATGTACTCTCCATATGTTGAATTCTAGTTGCCCTGACTTCCATGTAAAGTTAACTTTATTTTCATACTAAAACATTTTTGACTCCATAAGCCCAATGAAGGTTTACTAATTGTGTTTCAACCATTCACACTTCTTCACTTATTTCATAGATTTAGCCATCTAATCTATTATCAAAATCTTTAACCTAGTGAGAGAACCCTCTCAGGTTGAGGAGGCTAAGACTCAGCCAAAAGTTGGTTTGAAACAGTTACTCAAGGTCTACTTGATCAGAAGCCTATCAGGGTTAGGTTTTGTGATAACAACAGGTATGATGAATATGGAATGAACGTTGTAGTAACTTACAGGTTTGTGCTTGCACTAAACACTTTCGAAGAAATAATTGGATTTCACGATTAATTATTAAATGAACCTTTTGAGTTAAAAAATAAAAAATCATATCTAAATTACATGCACAACTATCTCAGGAAAATAATGTTTACATAACTAGATAACAATGGTTTCAATAGATTTGTTGGAAAGAAGTTTCCTTATGATTTTTCTCATGCTTTTCATCTTTGCAACATAGTAGTAATATTTTAAGAGGATTTTTAATTCTTTATTTATTGAATCACTTTCTTTTAAATGGGACCTACATTCCCTTCTCCCCTGGATAACTAAGGAAGACTTACTGTAGGAGTCAATTCAACCTTGAAGAGGAGCTATAAGTAGATTCCCAGAGTGTTTTTACTTTACCTTTGAAAAGTTTTGTTCCTTTTTCCTAAATGATGCTTCCTGTGCATTTCTTGCAAAAGCTTTGTTTTTATTTGACATATCACTGAGGTCATATTCTGGTATATATTGTGATACACCTCTAAGTTTACTTACCCAGATTGACAAATTAAATGTTGGTGTAAATATCTCATTTATGTTGCCTGACATTTGGCATTGTTGATGGGGAGGCATTATAGGAAAAGGGCTCATTATTTTTATACTTTTCCCTTTCCTTTGCAATTGAATTTCTAGATTAACGAGATTTCCCCTTCTTGGTGAAGCATACTAGGTGACATTCCTAGAGAGCTCAAAAACCGTGTTTTCCTTTCTGCAAATGAGTGATTTCCTTCACTGCAAAGTGTGATGCATGATTTGTTTCTTTTACTGCAATTTAGGTTTTATGAGTAATTTTTCTTAATGTGAAGTGTGATGCTTGATTTTCTGCAATTGGGTTTTTATGAGCAATTTCCTTTATTGCAAAGTGTGTTATTTTTTTCTACAATAGATGTTATTTAATTTCCACAAGTGTGATTTCCTTAGTTCACAATCTTGGTTTATTCTTTTTGCTACAATTGATCTTTTGAGTTTTTTAGGCGTTAAAAGAACCCCCCACTCTTAATCTAGGTGCTGACAAGACTTTCCAGCTAGCAGGAGAATGCCAGGAAGTGTGATGCTATTTAAAGAACTATCTCAAATTATGGCAAAAGATGGGGTCATTGCTTCACAGAAAGAACACATCTTGGCATCAATTAGAAATCAGTCCAGTCCTCTAGAAGAAGAGAATCCCAAAGAACCGGAAGATCTTCCTGGGGAAACCGAGAAGTTATGGATCATGCTTGATGAGGAGAAGCCATCAAAAGAAGACATCGAAGAACACCACCTGATCCAGCCCGCACTTTAGAGCACGAACAAAGAAAACTGGAGGACTTGCATGATGCACCATATGTTACCCATGAATGAAATGACCAAGAGTATATGGATCCCATAGAATCTTGGTTTTTGAGTATTCACCCCTCCCTTATCATTCAACAATTTGTAGCATCACATCAATTAATGCAATTGGTACCTCATCTTCTGGTACTTTCTAGCATATAATTTATAAATATGAACATGAACATGATTATCCTCTTATTGCACACTTGGTTGCACTAGAAGTCCTCTTATACTTAAAAGGGAGTCTTCAGCTTCTTAGGGTAGAGTAGGGTAGAAGAATAAAGAAATTCCATGAATAAAGTTGTTACAACAATCAAATTGGGGTTCTCAATTTCAAAGCATAGCCACTGAAACTGCTTTTGATCCACATTGGTTATTAATGCACACATCCGTGACAAATCTTGTTGAGTATGATTCACTCTAATACCTGATGATTTTGCAAAAGTAATCATGATTAACCACTCTAATGAGTTGTCATTTGAGATATATATTTTCAGTTTCCCTTAGAAGGTACTATTGGAGATTCTCCTATGGTGGACCACTCTTGTAAAGATCATAACAATATATTCATGACAACACTAGCAATATTAACTTAAATAATATTTCACTCATTATCTGGGATATTTTTAATAAGTCTTTAGGGTAAAGGAACTAGCGAGTAATGATTAGTCATTAAAAACATTTCACGCCATTCTATACTCTTAAGGAGTAGATCTAACTCCCCAATTATTAAGTAACCTTTGAAGTTAATTACAATCAGAATTTTCAAAAGATTTAGGTGAGGATAGGAGGTCTCGTGATGAGCCGACCTACCATGATCATGAGACCTAACATGCATGACATTACTGTCTTGGTTACCAAGCCAGAGTAATAGCTTTCAGCCAAAAAGCTAAAAGATAGGAGATCTCATCAACAGCCAACTTGTTCATCCATGTTACTTCTTGTGAGTGGTACTACCATCATCTAGTTACCAAGTTAGGATAGTTGCCTTGATCTAATTTTTAAAATTAAATAAGATAACTCTGAATCTATATATAGTAAGTGGCACGCGTGCATTTCATTGGGTTAAAAGACACCCCTGATGAGATTATAGACACCTGCGGGTAGCAAGGCCATGTATGTGGTATTAAATATTAATTTCATACTAAGATTTACTCGATTATATTTCTCTTTCCCTAAAACTCATCATTTTATTTCTTAGAAAGTGGTTTTAAGATGATTTGAACATGATGCTTTGAGTTATATCTTCCAAAAAATATGAATCTTTAATGATGTGGTACCCTTAGTGAAGGTAATTCTTTGTACTGGATTAAGAAGAAATTTACTTTCACATCTGCATGACAACAAATTTAGAGTGTTCAATTTGTTGATTTGTCCAGGAAAGTGTCATTTGTTTCTACTTTTATCTCCCTTTTTCGGTATCATAACTCAATTTTTTATGATATTTACAGTGATGAATTACCCAACAATGATTGCTTATCAGGTGTTGAAGGAAAACAATTAATATTGATTTTGGTCTCCTCTAAATAAATGTTATGTGACGTAGGTACAAGATTGTTGTATTAGGTGCAGGAATCTTATGGTAATTTTCTTGAAATTGCACCCTTTAAACAAAGATTTGAGTTTTTTCATAAGTGTTAATAAAACTATAGAAAAAAATAAGAGCTTTGAAATATATGGAAATCAGGGAATTCATTTGAAATAGGACAATAGGTATGTGATGTCTATCATAAAGGTGCAATACACTTTTTCCATAATGTTTGGTACAAAGCATTGCTTTCGTATACCTGATCTATTACATTGCAATTTTATCCTTCCTGCACTCGATACTTTCATAAGGGATGTAAGATGGTTTTAGCTGGCAATATCATAGTGATGTTGCACACTTAATGAATGCTTAAAAAAATGATGACATACCATCATATTTTCATATTTACTTCCTCAAATTTCGTGTTGACACTTTTATTGGAGAGCATAGTTTGATATTTAAAATATTTCTCCTGTCTTATTCTGTTGGGTCCCTAGAATACTAGCGATTACCCCATTACTATTGTAGTTGTATCCCTTATTAATATTGTTGTGCCCATATTGTCCCTATATTGTTATTACTGTGCCCCATATAATCCCTCTATTGTTATTTGTGTGGCTTTATATTATTATTGTTAGGTCAGCTGGGTTATATTGTGACTCCTTAGACTCCTATATATAGAAAGGAGGTTTTCTCATTTGAATCATCCTAGAATTGTTAATTTATGTAATTTAAAGGAGGTTTCCCCCTCGAAGAGGATGAATTTTAAGGTTTTGATCTATCTTTTCTATCTTTTTCTTGAGCTGGTTTCATAACATTTGGTATCAGAGCTTTGGATTCTAGGGTTTCGCTGCTCCTAACAGGTCATCGTGGCATTTTCACTATAATTTTTTTCTGCGATGTTTCAGAAGCTAAAAAGAAACCCAACTGAGAATAAATCGTGTTGAATCTCGGATCTCAATTTTAGAGGTTTTCGCACTATATTTGCGGAGATATGATCTGATGAAGTTCGTCTTTTTGCAGACTCCTGAATTACATTCCAAACAGGTGACCTGGGAAAAATCATCATAACTTTCTCTATGAGCATCGGATTGAAATTTCATCAGAAGATATAGAAAGAGGATAGACTGTAGTTTCCTGTATGTATTTTGTAGAGCCAAATGTCAAAACAGTGACTCCTGGCACGTCGTACAAGTTCGCTCTACTGGACTAGTCTATAATCAGGTCACTATGGGAGATTTCGCATAACTCCCCCTTGGAGAATCCAATTTGTATCACACTGGTGGCATTGGAAAGAGGACATAGAGGGCTACTGCAGGTTACAATTTCAAAACTGGATGATCTGAAAGTACAGAGATACATCAGAGGCAATATCGAGCTCCTACAAAGTGAAAAAAGGTGTGTAGATTTTTTTAAATTTTTGCTTCAACTTGGTTTGAAAATTTATTTTGAAGGAATTCAAAGGGCTAGTAGAACATTATTATCGGTAACTGATGCCCCGAGGAAAGAAAATGCAAACACCTAGTAAGGAACCTGAAAGCTCTAGCACGACTCATGAAGAAGAGGAAGAAATGCTACATGATATATCAAAATTACAAGACCAAGTGCAACAAATGTCACTCTCACAAAAGCTAATAGAAGTTAAGATAAATGGCATGGAAGCTAAGATGGACAATTTGAAGATAGATTTGAACACAAATTTGAAGACATGCATGGCATATTTGAAGACAGATTTGACAAATGTTCTACAAGAAATACTTACTAATGGTGAAAGGGTAGTAAAGGAAACTCTTGATGCGAACAAAAAAAATGTTAATCATGATTTCATAGACTCTAATGTTGGATTGAAGACCAACCATATTCTAAAAATAAATATGAGGAAGTTTGATGGCAAGGATCCCGCAACATGGATATTACAGATGGAGCAATTTTTCGATCTCAATAATGTGAAAAACACACAAAAGGTACGTATTGCAACTTTATATTTGGAACCAAATCAGTTTGTATGGTATCAATGGCTTTTCTCTCGTAAAAAAATTATCACTTGGGCAATTTTTACAGAAGAATTGACAACACATTAGCATAATCGATAAGTCTCAAACAAAAGGGTTTAATAATGGAGGACATCGAGGAGTTCCGAAAATTGAACATAAGGGTAAAAAATATTCCAGAGGAGCATAGGACTGATGTGTTCATAAGGACTTTAAAGGATAATATCCAACATTATGTTCACCTTTGGGAACTTGATTCATTAGAGAAGGCATTCAGGTTAGCAAGAAAAATGGAAAGCAAAATTATGGAAACCAAGAAGCATACCACTCACAACTATAAAGATGGAAGCGTTGCTGCCCCTAGTCTTCCACAACCTATAAGGTTGAAACCACAACAATTGGAAGAAAAAAGAGTAAAATGGCTTTGTTACAATTGTGATAGCAAATACACTAAAGGTCATAAGTGTGCTAAGAAGAAATTATTCTACATAGATTGTGAAGAGGAAGAAGAAAAGGAGCAAGAAAGGTCAAAAGAAGAGGATATACTCCAGGAACAAAGCCTA
>APFE031145045.1:0-17177 GCA_000404065.3 Pinus taeda
TTTCACAAGCTATGGTTAAGCCTACCAAGCTCTTCTGGAAGGCGGGCAAGCATGTATTGTGCTACTTGAGAGGCACATTGGGATATGGTTTGTGGTACAGACAGGAGGATGAGGTGAAGCTATGTGGCTTCACAGATGCAGATTGGGCAGGGAGCCCAACGGACAGAAAGAGCACATCAGGAGGGGTCTTCAGTATTGGATCGACAGCAGTTTCTTGGTACAGTAGGAAACAGAGATCCATGGCACTCAGTTCAGCGGAGGCCGAGTATATGGCAGCAAGTTTGGCTGCATGCGAGGCTATATGGATGAGGAAGATCCTAGTTGGTTTGTTCGGTTCTCATTTGGATCCTACTGTAATTTATTGTGATAACCAGAGTTGCATTAAACTCTCGGCTAATCCTGTATTTCATGATAGATCTAAACATATTGACATCAGGTACCATCATATCAGAGATTGTGTGCAGTGGAGGATCATGTTACTTTTCTACATTCCAACGGAGGATCAGGATGTTGATATTCTGACGAAGGCTCTCACCAGGAGCAAATTCGAGTACCACCGAGGCAAGATAGGGGTTGCTGATAATCCATATCTTGTCGAGAGGTAGTGTTGAGATTGCAACAAGATGATGGAGCTTAGTGAAAAGAGTCGCCTTCACTAAGTGGGCCCGCAGGCTATTTTTGGCGCAAGTCTATTTTTAGACTATGTCTATTTTTAGACATATGGATCATGTCTATGGATTGTAGGTTGTTGTTTATGGATGATTGATCAAGTTGGAAAAAATAGATGGACTTCTATTTTTAGACCACAGTAGAGTGACACCACAGCAGAGTGACTGCTCAGTCTAAATATAAAACAGTCAAATATTATTAGCTCATAATAATATTTAGACTATAAGCTTTGTCTTATTCTCTTGGAGCACTTCAGGATGCGCTACGGATGTGGTACATGCAGATCCCAGAAGGAAATACGTGGTTACCTATGGGATGACTAATATTTGCATGCAGGACTTCAGTTAGAACTCAAGTAAGTTGAGTTTAGTGGACTGGAGGTGCAGTTGATGGAGTTGTGTTCAGTTTAGCTTTGTTAAACTGGTTGTATTTAGTCTAACTGGCAAATAGACTAGAGATGAGTTGGGTGAATTAGTATTAATTAATTCACAAGTTATTAACTCATAATACAACTAATGAATACATCAGTTAACTCAGTTGCATGTCAGTGCATGTTCAGTTCAGCAGGGACAGGTGTTAGAAAATCAGATTGCTATCAGTTGTGACTATAGTTGTGCATCAGATCTTGCACAATCAAGGGTTGAGTATGCCAATGATTTTGCCCACGTATTTGCCCACATTGTAGCTTGTGCTCACGTGATTTTTCCAAGTAAATACGTGGTTGCCTTGGAATTATCATCAGTTCTTGAGCAGGTGTTGAGCAGCGGAGGCAGGCAAGCAGCGAGGGAGATTTGAGCCAGTGATTGATTCAGATCTGAGCTGTATTGTGTGTAACAGAGGTGGAGATACTTGTGAGAAGTATTATGCTGTGTAATGTTACATGACTCAATCATTAATATACAGATAGTTGGGGTTTTTAGCGAGATGCTTTCCCCGGGATACATACTGTGTTAATGTGTGAATGCTCTTGATGTTTTATTGTTATTGATGCTGCTATATTGATGATCAACGTAGAGGACCTTATGTATTGTGTATGTTTTCTGCAATAGTACATGATCAGGATAATCTCTGTTGAATATGTGTTAAATTATTCAAAATTTCTACAAAAAATAATGTAGTTATACACTTCAAAATTCATATGTTATATTCACTATATGAGTATTTTCCTTTTTGTAGAATTCAAATCTTCTTAATTACATTCCTTGTTCCTCTATTTTTTTGTTTTGCTAGATTGTACACTTCTATGTATTCTGAATGTGTGAAACATTTTCCTCCATGTAGGAGAAAATTAGATTTCGGCTTGGGAACAAAATACCTGAGTGGAATAAATTACTACACCAAGGGCATTGGCGAAAAGCATTTGACTGGCTACTAGAAATAATAATTTTCCTGAATTTAGTGGATGTGTAAGTCATGCCCCATGCGAAGGTGAATATGTACTAGGAATCATTGAAAATATATTACCTATTAAAAGTATTTAATATTCTATCATTGATAAATATTTTGAAGAAGGTTGGATGATTTTATGTCCACCTGTGAAGAGGACACGATATTATCTTTCATTTATAATTATTAATTCCATTCTTATGATTCTTATCATTTTGAAAATAAATTGTTTGTTGTCTATGACATGGTGAACTAACTCTTAATATGGATTGGTCGTTGGGTGTAGGAATAAAGTTTCTATAGTTGGCAGTGGGCTAGTTGGTTTCAATGCTACTGATCAACTTAATAAAGCTAGGAACTCTATCATTGTTTATGAAGGTGTTGATTGAATTGGAGGTCTGAAGATGTATGGAGTTCCTAATATGGAAACATATAAAATTGATGTTGTTCAACCACATGTTGGTCTGATGGAAGAGGAAAGTGTTAGTTTTGTTGTTAATGTAAATGTTAGAGTTGACTCTCTTTTTTGTGTGGAGAAGCTTCATGCTAAAAATGATGCTCTGCTTTGGACATGTGGTGCAAAAAAACCGAGGCACACTTCTATATTTTATTTCAATCATATTTTTCCCATAGGAGTTGAGGTCCTTGCAGGGATATTCCTATTCCTGGTTGTGAATTAATTGGAATATATTTTGCTATGGAATTCCTTCATTCAAATACCAAGAGTTTGTTGGACAGTGATTTGCAAGATGGAAATTTTATTTCTAAAAAGGGGAGAAGGGTGGTTATCATTGGAGGAGGAGACACTAGAATTGATTGTATAGAAGAAACCATAAGACATGGATGCAACAATTTTGTGAATTTGGGGCTCCTTCCACAACACCCCAATTCTCGTCCTCCTGGTAATCCTTGGCCTCACGTTTGTCTTTGTTCATCTTCATATAAATAAAAATTAGCTATCTATTATTTTATAATATGTTTTAACCTTCTATAATTCCATGATTATGGGTATTTGTTCACTTTTTTGGCAGTTTCCTAAGTTTTTCTGAGTAGATTATGGCCACGAGGAAGCTATTACCAAGTTCAGTAAAGATCCTAGGTCAAATGAAGGGCTGAAAAAAAGGTTTATAGGTGATGAAAATGGAAATGTTAAAGGGATTGAAATGATCAAGGTCAAATGGGAAAATGATGAGAGTGGAACGTTCTAGTTGAAAGATGTGGAGGGAACAAAGGAGATTATAGAAGCATAACTTGTTTTCTTTGAAATGGGATTTCTTGGATGAGAACAGATAAGCTATGATTTTCTAAACAATGAAGCTACTGCTGAGGTGATAAGAACTTTAAATTTTGATTGATAAGAACAATTTAATGATTTTTTAATAAGATCAGTTTGTTATTTTTTCTTGAAAATGCACAATCTAATGATTTAGGTCCAATGTAAATTTAGTTGACAATAGTTGTTGCTAGTCTATGTTTTCTTTTTCAGAAAATTAAGTAATGGAGTGATGTTGCATCATTCTCAATCCATAAAATTGAATACACATATTTTCAACATTTATATACTGTCTAAAATATACTTGACATACACACCATATTTTCTAGAATTCCTCCATTCACCTCCTCACTCTAATTTTAGTTTTGTATTTGGTTTGATATATTATTACGAAGAATCTTGATATGGGAAGGGATAATATGTCAAATTTCAAATCCAAATTTGGTGTTTTTTCAATGAGTATTGATGGTGTTTTTGTTGCTGGTGACTATATACGTGGACAATCACTTTTTGTTTGGGTCATTGATGAAGGAAGACAAGTAACTTCTCAGACAGGTAAATTTGTGATGAAGGAAGATCACTTGATCACAACTTGTGAAGATAAGTGGAGGACAAGGATAAATGCCCAATGTTCAATTTCAAAACATAAATGCCCCCTTGAAACTTATTGCAGAAATTCATAATCCCAGGAAAAACGGCAACAATATGCCAAATAGGCCACTCAAATGCCTTGTTATTGAAGTTATGAAAGGAATCAAATGGCAAGTGCTCTGTTTTGAGTGTCTCACATTGAGTTTTAATAATACTAAAAAGGAGGGTCTTTTGGAAGCATCTTCGCAGTTTGTTGTTTACGTGTGACTTTTGTCTACTTGGTGAGATCCTTCAAGGAAAAATTTATGTAGAGAATTCTCATTAATATGAAATAAAATGTAGGAAGATTATTTATAGATTCTATGTTTACTTAATAACATTGTCTTGTACATTACATGTTTTTGAACTAATGTTTGACTTTTTCTTGGATACCATGATGGAGGTTTTTAATGGATAAGTTGAGATGATTACACATATAAAACATTTTCAATTTATAAAATCCATACAAATGTTTGTGTTAAGGATGTTTTGGAGGACTGAGGCTCAAATGTTCTTCTCAAATCATCCATAACAACTAAAATGGCCGAGAGTGTGCAATTTTTACTTAAGTGCATGAATGTGATGGAAAATGATAGTTTCTTAAGTGAGAAGAATGAAGTAAAGATTTTATGATGATTGTGGTGTAACAATCTTTTATTGTAAAAATGGAGCCAATGTCTTTCATCAAAGTTAATAGCTTAAATAAAGAACTAGTGCAATTCGATCTAATTTACTCATTCTATATGATATTTTTTGTTGTTTATTATTAACATACACACTTGTTGGACATGAATTTCAAGCTAAAATGTAGAGGAATAGAAATCTCCTTCATTTCCTTTGTGATTAAGGTTATCAAGGCTCTCGACTCTCTTTATTAAGTGGGGATTTTCTTCACATTTCTTTTGTGAATAGTGTTAATAAAATGTCCTGAAAATTTCTGCTATATGAGCAGTTCTTTTGTTTTGAAGACTTCAGCCTTGTATTGAAATAGTTTCTTGTTTTAATTTATTTTTTTATGAAAACTTCTTAAGACCTTGAGACTAATTTCTTTTGTCAAGACTACTTTTGAGGCACAACTCAAATGGTTCAGTTTCTGAGAGATATGAAAAGGTTGCATGAAGTTGGAGCCCTTGATGAACGTCTACAACTTGTTACTAAAAAATTGTTAGAAGAGGAATAAATAATAAATTTAGAAGGGAAATAGAGTACCAATGCAAGTATAGTTTTACTCAAGCATCAAATTAAGAAATTTTCTATTTTACTTGCACTGCATCGGACACATGAGAATTCCATTAGCATATGATTGTAAATTAAAATTAGTTTGAAATGAAATTGTTCTTTACAATTATTATGGTAAGTTAATGTCATTATAATCAAATTGTGATGCCTCCTGCAAAGCTTCACAAAAACTGAGTGGCACTATATATATTCACCCAAAGTATCCAAAATAGAAAAATCCAAAACAAGAGAGTAACCAATGTTTTCATCATCCACATTTTCTTCCTCTCAGTCACTTAGAACTATTAGTTTAGAATCCTTTTGAAGTTCAAAACAAATATGCTTGCAAGTATTTGTTGAAAAGGAAAGTCAAAACCTGACATATTTATTTATTGAAAAGTTGAGGTTGATACTTGAATCTTCCACATCTCTATTTGTATTAGTCACATTATGGTTGTCAAATGACACAAATTTTAATAAGGTCATGTGCCTTTTCTATTATGCAATGGTTCCTCCTTATGGTATCTACTTTCTGATTAGATGACTCAATGTCTCCATAGTGTATATCGTCTCCATGGAACTTATTATCATCATGCCTGGAATTTTTTGTTTTCATCATTGTATGGGCACTGACTTCCTATTATTTTCCAATTCAACTAGAACTTTATCCTCTAGAAATGCAAGCTTCTATGTGTAAACACCAAAAATGTATTTTTCATTGTTTAATTCAAACTACCAGCAGCTGAGGAGCTACAAGAATCAACAACATATTTTATTTGAAACTCAATAGCCTTATTATCTCCGAGTATTTCCCTAATCACAATGACCAATAGATACTCCTCATGGATTATTTCTCTCATTCTATCTATTAGAAAAATTCGCAAAAGGTGTCCCTACATTTGAATCTTGGGAAAAAAATATGATTTTTATCATTTAAATTGTAGATATCTCTTAGAGCCCAAAATTCCATTTGCTTTGGATAAGCTTTATATATGACCTCAAAACCAACCCTATTATAAGCTCAACGACCATTATGTCCTCTTGATTCTTGACAAAGTAAGATGGAATGAAACTAGGAGAGGACCAGATTCAAGTTTACCATGTCAGAACCTAGGTTCATTAAGATGGTGACCTTGGTTTGAAGATATCCACCATAAAAACTAGGGCCACCCATAATTATCGTTTCCATCTCTTTTTCATCATCAAGACTAACATATCAAGGACCTGTAACCATCAGAGGCCCACGGTAGTCATCGCAATGCAATTTTTTAGAATATATGTCATGTCCATAAGTTTTTATATTTAATCTTTGCATCCAATGTGGCCATTTCTAATTATGAGATTTACCACATCCAAAAATGGCACCATTCACATCATTTTTAAGAAGTATACAAAGGCAAACATAATTTTTTCACATTTACAACTTCCCTCACATTTGTTGCTTCCTGAAGCTCAAACACTTTCATAAAAAAAGCAGGCAAAGTCAAGCAGCAAAAATGGTCCGATCTCTTTTCATCTGTTGATATTGGAACAAAGTTTTATTAGAGGCACTGTTTGTTTGTTTGTTTTTGTTAGAAAAGGGTTTTATCTTGGTTTTATGTGAATTTCAATTCATTATATGTAGCATGTTGAGAAATAGGAAAAAATAATGTGTGAAATTTATCTTGCAGAAATTGATGTTGAATGAAAAGATACATAGCTTAATCAAGCCACAGTTCGCTTTAGTAAAGGCAGAGGAACATCTTAAAAATATAACTAAGAATACACTATATACAAAGTTTGAACATAAGCAATATATAGATTTTTCTTTTGTAGATTTGTTGTTTTTTCTACCCAAGATATCATAGCAAGAAAAATATTGACATTATAGAGATTGTTTGAGGACCTCATTGAGGTCAATTTTTTTTATTTCCTACTTGATTGATACCTTATAATATGTTTTTTTTCTAAGTAATGCTATTCTTTTGATAAAAACAAAATTAAAAAAATACAGCGAGGCTTTGGCCTCTGCGGTGTTGAACAGAGTTATGTCAAAATTTAATCAAGAAGACAAAACTCGACTGCCCATCGAGGGGAAACTAGTCCGAGTGAACCCATTGTAAAATGCCCATGCAAGGGTATAAATTCTTATCCTAAAAAGGCCCACACAGGGGTCCTAAATCAAAACCAATCAAAATGAGCCACATGGTTTGAAAAACAGTAGAGAAAAAACTCCATGAAACAAACCTAGGAAACAACAAGAGAGCGGTGAATTGGAACCTGGCAACTTGACCACCAGTTTATTTGGACCCCCTAGGTATTGTCTGGTGGAGGCTCCTCCACAATGCGACACACGTACTCATACCAGTCATCATCCTCTACTGACATGCTGCGGGGGATGCCACCGATTTATTGCGAGCCGACTGAACTGCCCTCGACTGTATGGTTGCCTGACGTGCTGCCCAGGATGCCACCAACTGCTTGCATGCCACCTGACCTACCTTTGATTGCATGCTTGCCTCCAGCCATATCCTCGCCATGCAGAATGTTGTCATGACCAGCCTTGCTCGTCTTCTCTGTCGTCTGTTGCTTGTTGTTGTTTCCTTTCTCTGGTTCATGGCCATCCTTATTCGTCTCATCAGCCTTTTGTTGCTTACTGTTGTTCCCTTTCTTTGGTCTAGGATCACAGGTCTGAGCATCCTACTCATCCCGCTGACTAATTTCTTCACTGAAAGTCACTGTGATAGTGGCAATAATATCGAGACTATGCAATGTACTATGAAAGAAAAATTGGGTCGTATGGTGAGAGGGGTGAAGGGGGGTAGGCCATTTAGGTAGTAACATTCATTCTTCTAGCACCGTGGATCTGTGCTAGACTTTTACCACTGCGCGTGTCAGGGTGTTTGCCAGAGAAATGACCTTTGGAATGAATAGTAGAAGGGGATGAGGAAAGAGTTGCTAGTTCAGGGGTGGGTGTCGAGGGGAGGTGAATGCTTCTGCTGTGACTACCACCTCTTCTGCTACTCATTTGATGGCGAGTACGCGACATGGCTAGTTGATGGTTGTTGGTCTGGGCCAAAATGATTATGTTGTTATTAGTGATTGCAGTAGGGGAGGCAAAGTTTACTCTGGAATTGATCAGGCTATTCAGAAGAGATGCAGAGGAATTCTCGGCGGAATTTAGAGCACAGTGAGTGGTTTGGGAGAAATGGAAGCCATTCCCAGAATCAATACAGCTAAGAATCCAACAACGCCTCCCTGTAATTGTGCATGAGCTCGGCTTTGCAGCATGAGGGGGGCAGGAGCAGTTTAGCGGGGATGGGATGAATGGATTATGGTTTGCGGAAGCCATGGCCTTATGCCTGCTGCAAATTCCTCGACTTGAGCACTAGAGTAATGGTGCCTGCAGGCTGACTGTGGCTTGCCATAAATTGGCATGGAAGGGGACGTGGGTGGCCATGTGGCCTGACCGCATGCTGTCCTTCTGTCTAATCTGCATTAACATCAATTTAATCACTTGCATCTAGGTATTCCTCTTCACTTTGTACCAGTTCATTATATTCCTGTAGCTGGGAAGCATTGGTGATTATGTTGTGCAAACCTGTATGTAGAGTCTGATCATTTTCCACCCCCAAATTAGCCAGGAGATCAACCACTTTGTTGTCTTCTCTTCTGATGCATTTGAAAGTGATTGCTCTATTAGTGGTGAGCCATTGTTCTATGAGCTCTAATCTTTCTTCCAATCTCCAACCGCTGACCACTTTGTATGTCGGGTCCCCTGCAGGATCTGATTATCCATATTAATAAGAATCTAAGAGTCGCCTTTGATTAGTAAGGGGAAGAAGTTGTGTCATTGAGCTAAAAGAAGCCCTTTCCATAGCCCCTCTAACTCTATAGAATTTTCTGTATCCCATCCAATTGAGCCCAGGAAAATTAAAAGAGGTTTTCCTTTGTGATCCCTGAATATTCCTCCATATCCTACTTTGCATGGGTTACCTTTGGAGGCCCCATCGAAGTTTAATTGTATCATATTATGTGGCAGAGGGATCCATTTGTTTGGAATATTGTGATGTAAAGAGGATTTACTCTATTTTGCATGTACTTGGTTCATCTGAAGATTCCAATTTGTCCATATATTTTGCTCCTATGGAAGGAAAGGAAAGTCCTCTTCATTCCAAGTTTGGAGCATTAAAGTTTCCTGAAGGTTGTTGCAAAAGCTGCTCCATAGGACTTTTAATGGTGTACATTGATCTTTGAAGATGTGACAGTTCCTTTCTTTACATATAGACCACATAAGAAGACCTGTGATGATTTTCCACAAAGAGTTTAACAGTTTGCTCTTGTATGGATTGATTGCCCAGCTATGAATGGTGTTGGTAATATCCTCTTTAATGCTTCCTTCTTTTTGGCATCTAAAACTTTCTTTTTCCCAAAGTCTATTAGCCAAATTGCAAGAGTTCATGAGGTGTTGGATGGTTTCTTCCTGTTGTTTACAGTTAGGGCATATGGAGGGCCCATGGAAACCTTTTTTTCCTAAGATTGTCCCAAGTGAGTATTTTTTTTTGACATAACAACCAAAGGAAAGAAGAAACTTTGGGCCAAATATTGAGGGACCATACTTTGTCCCGGAGAGGATCCTTAACTGTTTGATTTCCGATTATTAGTTTGTATGCCTCTTGAGTGGTAAAAGTTCCATGTGCATTATAGCCCCATCGTATTATGTCCTTGTTAGAAAAATGAATTTTCCTATTGATAAGCTCTGTCTCCAAATTCTTATGAATAGGCTCTATTCCTTGCTTGATGATGTGAGCCATGCTTGTCCATTGTCTGTATCCCTGATTGAGAGTAGGAATCCAGTGCTGGCTAACTTTATCCATCTGATGCTCTTCCCATTCCTATGTTTGGTGAGCTCTGATCAGGTCACTCAGTTTGGGTCTTTGTTGCCAAGAGTCATCCCAAAAACGTGCATTGTTGTCGTCCCATTTCCTAGAAACTATGTTGTTGGATTATAACTTTGTGCTGACTAGCTCCATTCCAAACTAAGGAACCTTTTCCCATTTCTGTGAGGAAAATTAACTCATATGTTGGTCATTTCTTTGCATATTTGGCAGTCCAAAGGATGGCCCAGGGTGTGTGTGGAGCAAAAATCCATTTCACCGTAATCTTGCTCCCATGACGGCATTGCTGTGTTGAGGATCTCGGAGCCCAGTGCCTCGGGAAATTTTTGGAAGGAAAACCATAGCCCACTTGATGAGTGCCCATTTTCTATTTTGTCCCGAGGATCCCCATAAAAAAATTTGCTGTAGATTTTTTATTTTCTTAAGCACCCATTTTGGTGCTGCCAAAACAGAGAATAAATAAAGAGGCATGGATTGTAGGACAACTTTGACTAGTACTAGATGACTAGCCATATTGAGGGCTCTATAAGTCCAAGATGAAAGGTGAGCTTCCAATTTATGTAGGAGTAATTGCCAGGAGGAGTAATTTAATGTAGAGTCTATCATGGGTGCGCCCAGATATTTAGAAGGGAGAGAGGCAACTGAGAATCCAAAAATGCGAGCTATAGAAGATTGAGTGATGGAAGGGATATGAAATAAAAAGGTTTGGGATTTAACATTATTAATGCTGGCACCAAAGGCTTCATAGAACTCATTCAGAAGGGGATTTATTTTAAGGGCTTCTTGAACTGAGGGATGTCCAAACAATATGTTATCATCCACAAACTGTTGGTAGGTAAAAGCAGGGGTATTGGGGAAGGAAATACCTTTAAGCTGCTGAGATTGAAGAGCATTTTTTATACTTCTGCCTAGCCCTTCTGCCATTAAGACAAAAAGAAAGGGGGAAAGAGGATCTCCTTATCAGATTCCTCTAGAGAGATGAAAGGGGGTGGAAGGTATTCCATTGACTAGAATGGAGAAAAGAGTAGAGGATATAAGACTCATAACCCATCTAACCCATGGAGGGGAGAAACCAAAGGTGATTAGCATCTTTTGAATGAAAGTCCAACTTAACTTATCAAAAGTTTTTGAAAGGTTACTTTTAAGGAGCATACCTGCTTTTTTGAGCTGCTTCAGGGAATGTATGATCTCATGGGTGAGAATGATGCCATATGTGATTTGCCTCCCTTCCACATATCCCGATTGTTCTGGTGAGATGAGCATAGTTAGCAGAGGCTTCAGGCCAGAGGCGATAACTTTAGATATGATTTTGTATATGACATTACAGAGAGCGATAGGCCTAAATTAGTCTGAAGTTAGATATTTCTCTTCTTTGGGGATAAGGGCAATAAAATTCACGTTCAGAGAGGGAAGCATCCATCGTATAGTCCGGGATTCTTCAACTTCCTACTAGACCTCCTCTTTAATGAGATCCTAGAAGTTATGAAAGAATTTTGAGGTAAATCCATTTGGACCAGGTGCCTTTCCTTCCTTGAGTTGTCACATAGCATAATCGACTTCCTGTAGAGAGATCAGACGAAGGAGAAGTTGATTGTGTTCTTCTGTTATAATTATTGGAATGTTCTGTATAATCTTCTCTATAGCTAGCTGTCGGTCGACTTGTGGTTCTTGGTGCACTCATTTGAAATATGTAAGAAGCTCTTGTTCTATGTCCTCATGGTTTTCCAATCATACTCTTTGTTGATTCTAAATATGAGTGATATTGTTGTGCATTCTTCGTTGTCTAGTAGTGCAGTGAAAAAAAATTGTATTTCGCTCTCTCTCCTTAAGCCATCTGACACTAGATTTTTGTTTCCAGAGTATCTCCTCTTGCTTTTCTCTTTCTGCTATTTGAATCTGAAGGAGCTTCTCCTACTCTGAGAGGGATTTAGTTCTTCCTTCAGTAATTATTGTCTGCTAGAGTCTTTTCATTTCCTGAGCTAGAGCATTTTGAGCTTGAAAGATATTGCCAAAGGTCAGTTGATTCCATTGCTTGATGTTATTTTTTAGATGTTTGATTTTTTGTTGGAATTGATACATTTTTGAACCTTCTAGGGGACTGAAGCATTTCCAAGCTATATGTATCAGATTGTTGAAGTCTGGATGCATCAGCCAAAAGGCTTCAAAGCGAAAAGGTCTTCGAGTGTTATTCCCGAGTCTTTGCCATTGGAGCGAAATAGGCCAATGATCTGAGCCAGAAAGAGGTAAGATCGAGGCTGAAAGATCTCCTCCAAGATGAATGGCATTGTCTAAAAGAAAAAATCTGTCCAGTCGGGAGGCAATTTGTTGGGTACCAATTCTTTTATTGTTCCATGTGTAGATAACATTATTGAATGGCATATCAATAAGCCAATTGTTTTGTATGAAATTTCTTAAATGGGTACTATCACTGTCTAGTTTGTTCTTGCCTTCACTTTTTTCTTCCAGTTTAGTAATCATATTGAAGTTTCCTCCTGTTATCTATAGTGGATGTATTCTGGTGGAGTTGATCAAAGTTAATGTATTCAAAATGGCTATCTTATTCACTACTTCCTGGGGGAAGTAGACATTGGTGAGGTGACCATGCACATTTGTCCCTATTATATGGAAAGTGGCTTGAATGAAATGATGACTCACATGGATGTTAGTAAGCGTGATAACTCGCTCATCCCAGGCTATTGCTAGTCCTCCTGATGCTCCTAAGGCATCCACTATTACTGTTTGACAGCCTGGCCATGATTTGGCAAGAGTTTGGCCAAGTGTGGTAGAATTACATTTTGTTTCTTGCATGAAGAAAATTTTAAGTTTTTCCTGCTGAATCATATATTTATCATTCTGTCTTTCCCAAGGTTGTTTAGCCCTCTTATATTCCATGATGTGAGCTTCATATTTTAGTATTGGGTAGGGGACTGTAGTACCTTGTAAGCTTGGAATTTCTTCCTAATTCCACCAACATTTCCCCAATGCAGATGGTTCTTTGGAGGTCTATCTTTCTCCATCATTTCGTAGTGTCTTTAGGAATATTTTTCCCATCCCATTGACTTCCGGGTTGGATACATAGAGATCTTTGCTGATGTGCTCTGGAAAGGATAACTTCCAAGTTTTCTAGCTGTCTTTCTGGGATTTTGTCAAATTCTTTTCTCCTACAAGCTTGCTCTAGGCCAAATATGTCAAAATCTCCTATGTCTATACTTTCAAGCTCTTCCTCCATGTGCTTGGCCTTACTGCTTTCCACCACAAAGTTTGTTGAAGTGGTGGTCTCTTGCTAAGAAATGTCAATATCCATGCCATGAGGTTTCCAGATCGGAGTCATACTGGGCGTGGAGGTGGTAAGATCTTTGGAGTTTGAGGGATTTTGAATTTGCCTTGAGCCTATGGGGTTGACTTTAGAGGTTACCTTGAGAGGCTCTTTGGAGGGCAAGGGGGCCTCAGGGTCTGTCAGAGCAGGTGGAGCTAAACTGTCAAAGCTGTTACTGGTGGATGGCATTGAGGTATTGGTGGAAGGATTTTTAGGATTTGATGCAGGTCTTTTGTGGTTCTTTTTGTGATTGTTTACCTTGGTGAAACCTTTAGAATCAGGTTTCTTTGAGGAGGTATAAGTTGGGGGTTTCACATTTAGCGGGAAATCATGAGAGAGATGGTCATGGGCATGACATTTTATGCATCTGAATGGAACATGTTCGAAATCTATTGATTGAATCCACTCAAAATCATCATGATATAGACTTACCATATTTGGAAGAGCTTTGCTTAGATGCATATAGACACAAATGCGGGCATAGGACGTATATCTTCTGAGTTTTGTCTCCTCCGCAATTTTAATGAACTCCCCCAGTCCATTTCCAATGTGTCTTAATGAATCTTCATCCTAATATTCTAGTGGAAGGGAGTAAAGATGGATCCAAACTGGTGCCCAGCTTAGATCCTCTTTGTCCAGGTTGAATCTTTCAATCCAGTCTCTTAGGTATGAACCAACAACATTGAAGAAGTAGGGTCCTCCATTGATTACCCTATTCCGGTCTTCTATACAGTTGAAGACTACCGTGAAGAAGCCCTTTGGTCCCAAATGCAGGGTGATGTGCCCTTTTGGTTTCCATTTAGCTGCAATCCAACTATGCAGGGCTTTCTCTGTGGGTAGAAGCTGATAAATTTCTTGATTAATGCATGATCCTTCTTGAACTGGATTTGGGTATTGATTCTTTGACTTGGTAGTTCAATCTTTGGTCTTTTTGCTGTAATAGGTTTGCAGGTTACCGAGGTTGCTTTAGGAACCTCATCCATTCCTACGTTAGCTATCTGTGCATTCTGATTCATTTTCAGTTCTTCTTGTGGCTTTTTGTGTTTTCCTTGATTTTTTTGGTTTACCGGCTTCGTCTGATTGGTGGTTTGATCATTTCTAGTTTGAATCTGAGGTTCTCCTTGATCGTTGCGGGGAGGCATCGTGTCCCCCCTAGAGGTTATCCATGACGAATACTCTATTCGTTGTCATCTGTTATTGCTAGTGTTGTTGATAAACTGTTGTAGAGGCGTCGTGGTTTGAGCAAGTCTGCGATTGCAGGGTTTGACAAACCCTAAACCACCATCATTTTGTCGTCTCCCCGTGCTCCTTCTCTGATACCTTATAATATGTTAGGAAGGCTTTAAATATGAATTAATATGTTCCTAAAACAAATTAGATTTAAATTATATATATATAAAACAAATGCCAATGCCTTCGATTGATTGTTACTTGACTCTGTTGTGGGTAGTTTATAGGAAATGTGATTGGAAAAATGATAGGGAGATAATGCAAAACATGTCTTGGATATGATTCATTTGTTGTTAGAGATCCTTAAAACACCTGAGCCATCGACTTTGGAAATGTTTCTAGTAGGGATTCCTATGGTTTTTAATTTTGTCATTATTTCACCTCATGGTTATTTTGGGAAAGAAAATGTTTTAGAAATTCTAGAAAAGACATCAGTGGATAGGTAAACACTTTTTTTATAATTGC
Organism: Pinus taeda; assembly: GCA_000404065.3. Lineage (NCBI taxonomy): Eukaryota > Viridiplantae > Streptophyta > Pinopsida > Pinales > Pinaceae > Pinus > Pinus taeda. The sequence continues at coordinate 15,065 of APFE031145045.1, forward strand.
AATGTCCATTCCATGATATCCTCTCTTTATTGTTTGATTGTATTCTGAACATTTATTTTGATTTTGTTTTGTATTTTAACTATGAAAATACTTGTTATCATATCCATTTAAATAACAGTCAAATCTTGAAGATGAAATTACTATTACACGATATCGATTAGAATCCTTTTAGCTATTTTTTGTTAAAATATTTTCATGACTATAGGAAAATTTTACTTTTATGTTGTTATTGAGCACATGTTTTTTATATACTTGACCAATTTCATGCATTAGAACATGAAATGTTGTTGTGGATAAAACAACAAAGATTAAACATCACATATTAGATTATTTATTTTCACAAGTTATTTATAGCTTGAGATTTTTAACACGTAACTTAGTTGGCATGATTGTGCCTAAGATTTCTCTGAAGGTTGAATATTAAGTGTTACACAAAAATATCGTCACCATGACTATTTGCAGTCAGTATGGGTCTATAATCACTTATACTGGCCACCTAAGCAAGTCTTAGACCTTAGCTCTTCATGTCAAACTTTGCAAATGAGAGAAAGACATTGAAAATCAATAAAACCCTGGTTCCACACTTTCTCTCACTTTTGCCTGCGGGCCTGCACTCTTTGTTCATATTACCTGCATATCTGCATGCTCTGTCTGTAAAGGGGTGGGTGCGTACTGTTGAGCCTCAACCTTGCACCTTCCTACACACCCTCTTAACCCTCATTCTCCACTCACTTCACTCATCCAGTGGCTAAATCATTGCATTATAGTTTAAAAAGGACTGTTTATATGGTTTTCTAACTATACTGATGTCTGTTGTTTGGTCTAGTTTTTTGTTCATGCAGCTGCGGAAACTTGTCAATTTCCGCAGCCAGCACAGGATTCCGCAACTATTTTGTTAAAAGTTGTGCTCCAGGTGTCTTCTGAAGGAACGAGATACATGGGAAAGCTCCATATGGCATGTACATGGATCGTGTCCCTTCGAACCGGCCAAATCATCCATTAGAGGCTGTGGTCAACCAAAGTCAAAGACGTGGCTAGCCAAAGAGTTCAGCGGTGGCACGTCACTATTTTGGGCACGTGAATGATATGTTGCCTAGTTCCCAGCTCACGGAGGCTCTAGCACACCTGAGGATTGTTCTTGAACAATGAATCTAATAGCCAACCACTCCAAAGATTTAAGAAGCATAACGACAGTTACACTAGATCTCAGCTGAAGAGATCTACGTGTCTATGGCACGTAGTTAATAGCATAGTAGTTGATCAGTTAACTGTATAATTTTTACATTACAAATAATGCGTTGTCAAACGTTGTAAAGAGACTTTTGGATGCATATAAATTCCCAACTGTTTATGTAATTTCCGCACGCTGCTGGTTATCTTGTCACCCCACTGTTTTATATGTTGTTGATTTAAATACATGAGAAGACCTTTCTGAAGATAGTCTTGTGATTATTTGATTGATTGAAGTGGCAGAGGGCCCCTGCATGTTGAAGCCCTGTAAAGTATTTGTTTAGTTTCATTGTGCTTTTGTTTTATCATTAGTTTGTACATAATATGCTTTATGTTTCTGTTGTCCATATCTTTACTTTTGTTTTCTTAGAGCTGTAAACTGATCAGTGTTTTTTTCAGGTTCTCTAAGGAAACCCGGGCAATCTTTAATTTTCTTTAATAACTTTTGGCATATGTGATCATCTTGTCCTTCCTGCTAACCTTTATTTTCTGCAGTTTACATTCAGCATTGTCCTTTTCAAGTTGTTATTTGTTTATTTCTTTTTCTGCTAGTTGGATATCATACTTCTTAACAATTTATGATTTCGTTCTGTGGTCAAATGACTATATCAGCAGGAGATCAGAAGATTACTAACTGTAGTATGATTTAGTTGTCATATTACTTACTCATAGTTTCTTTCCATAAAGTAGATTGAGCTGAATGGTAAAGAACTAGAAGAGTCTAAGTAGTGTGATTAATTTCTTTTTTGTAATTTACATTTAGTTATCATATTGCTTGTTATGTTCATGATTACTTCCCCAAGGTAGATTGAGCTGAGGGGTAAAGGATTTGAAGAATTCAAGTAGTGTGATTAGTTTCCTTATGCAATTTACTTTCTTGAAC
>APFE031145045.1:42876-159089 GCA_000404065.3 Pinus taeda
ATTGGTGGATACCTCGCCTCTGTGTCAGCTTTCATTATTGGTTGGTTCAGAGGGTTTCTGTCATGCGCTAGCCACATCATGTGTACGTCGGAAACGTAATTCAGTTGGGTTACTACATCTCTTTTGTCTGATTCCTTCCACATTATTGGCCTACGGGTTACACTCGTGCTAGGTTGATGAAGGATGCCTTAATGCCTTCCTTCTAGTGGATCTTTCCCTATCGACTCCGACTCATTGCTCTAGGGCAAAGATCTAGAGTCCATTTGGCAGTACCTTGGGGTTTGCAATCATTAGTGGCAGATCCTTCGCTATCGACAGTGGGAAACCATCATTGTCTCCTGATCGATAGATTCTTATAGATGTTCGACTACAGCTCATTTATTCACACTTGTTGGATTGGAATGGGTACCTTGACACTTATTATCATTATCGGTGAGTAGTCTCACGTTTGTTAACGGTATACATCAACGACTGGTAATCAAACGATTTCTCACATGGTCGACTTCAGATCATTTATTCCCATGGTGTAGAAATGTACCACGGCGGTCGGTGAAGACCTCACGTTGTATCAGCATTCATTGGTTCACTTGATAGTTGCTCTTGTTGCTGCTAGTTGATACCACTCCACCTTATATGTTGTAGTCAGTGATGGCGACATTCTATATGATGGCACCTGAGTTTGTAGTGTAGCACCATCCTTTTCCATCATGTTCAGTCGGTCCCTTTTGGGATCAGTCTTTGATATCAGTGATCCGTTGCATTTTTTAGCATCATTGATAGTCTTATATGTGATATTTAGACATGTACTTGTTCGATCATGATCAGATGATCCATTATGTATTTTCCAGTCATTTATACTTGTATACTTAGTGGATCCACTTGTACTTGATATGCGGACATGCTTTGCTTTCTTTGAGCATGGGTATGCCCGCCTTAGACATTGTTTCTTTCTGATCTCCTTGTTACACAAAAATATCGTCACCATGACTATTTGCAGTCAGTATGGGTCTATCATCACTTATACTGGTCTCCCAAGCAAGTCTCAGACCTTAGCTCTTCATGTCAAGCTTTGCAAATGAGAGAAAGACATTGAAAATCAATAAAACTTTGGTTCCGCACTTTTTCTCACTTTTGCCTGCAGGCCCGCACTCTTTATTCATATTACCTGCATATCTGCACACTCTGTTTGTAAAGGGGCGGGTGTGTACCCCTGTAAAATTCAAAAAGGCGCAAGTTTATTCTAAAAAACTCACTTTGGGTTAATTCTAGATGTTTCTAGAAGGAATTTTGATGTGGATTGTTCGCTCCAAGGTGGTTCATGCATCCCAAAAGAGAAGGAGCTAATCCCTTGATAGGAGGATCTATCCCTTTGAAGGAGGGCTTTATCCCTTTGAAGGAGGACCTAATAACTTCCCTCCATTGCACTATAAATTAAGGCATTGGGTCAGTTGTTGGAGAGGTTAGAAGCTGAACATTTTTTAGGGTAAATTCTGATGGAATTGGGACTTCCTAGTTAAACTTGAGAGGAGAGATCACATACCTTTTGGTTTCATTGGGAAGTGAGTGAAACTTGTCAAAGTAGAGGAGACTTCTTGTCGGACCCTAGGAGGAGTTTGTACAGCATCAAGGCACAGGTTGTAAAGTTCTTCTTTCATTTGAATTAATACAATCAGATTCATTTTTGTCAACAAATTTTCTTATGTGGTTTGTTTCATAATATCCTTGATCATTATGATGAATATGCTTTATGATATTGGCTTTTTAGGTGCTATTTAATTTGTTTGCTTGTTTGCGTTTGTAGAATTACACTTCAAGGAAGCTCATTTGGAGCGAGGGAGCGAGGCTTCCACAAACTTGCATTGGACCCAAGGTAGGCCTAAAACACTTGTTTGCCTTTGTTTTTGATTGAATATTTAGAGAAAGATTGTTTTTGATTGGCCTGCTTGTCACTAGATATCTTTAGATACTAGGAAGGTCGATCTTGTCCGCAACCTAGACTCATTTTGTGACTAAGGTGTTCTTTTATATGGTGATATTTTATTTTCTTTGTTTATATAGGTAATATGGCCACATAGTGGACACTATCGCCCAACTGAAGAAAATTTGTTCGAGTTTCTTGATTGTATGGGGGAAAATGGCTTTGACATGGCTGATGTTGAGCTATATGTCATATAGATTCTCTATAGTCTACTTTAGTTTATATTCTAATGTTCATTGTCTTTCATGTATTACACTCTACATTGTATCTTATTTTTTTCTTCAGAAAAGGAACTCAGTATTGATGGTAAGAAGTAGGAATTGAAGAAAGAGTAGAGCAATGACACTGAAACGACAAATACAAAAAGAGAGAGAGAAGAGAACCGGCCTCGTGACACCCTTAGAGCCAATATCCCGCATAAAACACACACATAGAGATTGATGGTCAAGTCTTCAAAGTAGGTGAATTCACCTGTAATGCTTTGGAAACACAATGATAATGTTTTGAAGTGATGAAACATCATTTCATGTGTAAATTGTAGTCCAACCATATCAAGTTGTAAACTCATATTGTAATTCTTTTACATTTCATATAATATAATTCACGTGGTTGAAATTATTTATTGCTACACTAGATATTGTTTAGTATTATAATTAGCATATGCGACTTTGCATTTTCATATTAGATGAACATGTAGAATGTATGACATTTTTTAAATTTAGTCGCAAAATCATACCAAATGATTTATGTTGATTAATAATGAACACATAAAATCAATCTAAAGCTACTAAATTAGTAGTTTATAATGATTAATGATGAACACAAATAAAATGAATATACGACTAAAGTAGTCATTTATAATGATTATTAATGAAAGTAAAAGATATAAATATAGACTACTAAATCATTCGTTTATATAATGAATATGAAACTACCTAAAAAGGATAAATGAATAATGCAAATGATAAATTTGTGATTACAAATCACGATTAAATTTTGCATATATACGAATATTAGTAGCTAATTTACAATATCCTATAACACGACCAAAAATTTTGTCATATTTCTTTGGTCATTAATTGGTTTCAAACGATGACTAAAATTTTCATATATTTCACTATTAGTAACTAATTTACAGTATCTTAGAACACGACAAACATTTTTGTCATTAGTTGGTTTTCTCAGGTGATCATATAGTAATATATTTTGTTGTATATTTGGTCCTTAATTGTGCCAATTAACGACTAAATCAATGACTCAATTAATGATCAAATTAATGTTTAAATATATTACGAGATGTTTAAATTGAGACAACCAATTAATGACTAAGGTAAAAATAACTAAAAGTTGGTCGCGTTATAAGATACTGTAAATTAGCTACTACTCGTCACCAACTGAAAAATGGTCATTTATATGCAAATTTTAGTCGCTTTTTTAGCAACTAATTAGTCATTTTATACTAGTGTAACATCATTAGGTTGACATAAGGCATATAAGAAGCAACACCATGACCTTGTTGACATCAATGACAACATCACAATGCCAACACTTTTTTAAACATTGTCATAGTTATTTCAAATCTCCGTGCACTCTGTCAATGGTTTCACACTTTGCAATTTATATTATTGTTAATTGTTTTTTATATTTCAATTTATTTTTAAAATAGATTAATTGTTTTAAATGATACTTTGTAAATTTGTCTAACTAACAAAATTTCCAAAACCATTAATTAACATGAACAATATTTTGGGGAAAACTATTTATTTAGATAGATTTTTATTGTTATTACATTGCTTAAAAAAATAAGTTTATATTTTTATTAAAAATTACATTTCAATTAATTACAATTTTACTAATAAATCATAAAATATTTGTGGTTTTATGTCTGTCATAGTTGAATATAAAAAAAAACTATAGCGATTTATCACATCATATTTTCTCTCGTAAGTGTCAAATGTAAAATATAAAAAAACATATGTTAATATGTTTTATTCAGACCCTTTTGTTTCCCACATAATACTCTAAATATTGGAAATAACAATTTTATGGATGTTAATATTTGAGTATAATTTGAATGAGAAAAGAAATTAAAATGGCATTGAGCGAGGTATCGACTGAATGATAGCGATGTAAATTCTATTGAGAGGTTGCATGGATTCGCTATTTCATCACTGTGATATGAATCATGGTGATAATCTCTACTTTGGCTTTGTATTAATTACACTTTCCTTCTATTAATTACACACTCCATCTTCTCGGCCGAGGCATAATTTTCTCGTACAAAATCCCAAAGAAATTTAATATAAAAACACCTCTCTACTAATGGTGCTTTAATATTTGCATCTATTTTGTTTAGAGTTTTCCATTTACTGAAAACATAAATGTTTAAGACAAATCGATGATAGTGTAATTTGAATCATTTTGACAATACACATTAATCTACTAGCCCAAGGGAAAAATATTTGACGATATTGTCACTCTAATAGAGGTAAACAAACAATAAGGGAAGATGTGCAATTCCCCAAAGTTAGTTAGGAGTTTACACTTTTCTTGTTCATGAAGTTCTCTCACTGCTCACTCCCAACTTCTGATTAGCGAATGGAACTCAGGGAGAAAAGTCAGGAGCGCAAAGTTCGCAAGTTTAGAAGACCAATGTCAATTCCATTGTTGTAATCAGATTATCATAATAATATATCATGTTGTATTCACTTATTAGAAAAATAGTCGTCATATCTATATATATGTGTGTGTGTGTGTGTGTGTGTGTGTTCGAGCATGGTTTAAATGAAAGAAATATATCCACAGATATTTGTCTCTTTCTTCCATGCTAAATAATTTTGTTTCTCAAATCTCCTTTCTTTCCTTAAATAAATGCAAAGGAAATTTTACTTAGAATGGCCTATGCACAATTCCCTAGACCAAGTCGAGCGCAAACGCTTTTCTGCATTCATCAAGTTCTTTCATTACCCACTCATGACTCTTGATTAGCCAGTGGAAGTCATGGAGAAAATTCCAAAGCACATTATATGTACCATATAAAATCATGCTATAAATATTTAAAAATGATAATATTGGTAATATCATATAATATTAGTTGTAACTATGGTTGTAGGCATACAACATGTCTTTGATATTATAAAATTACTATATGAAGAAGATAATGTTGCTAATCCGTGAATAATTCTAATCCTAATAATAATAATAATAATAATAATAATAAATCACATATCATATTTTTTGAAAACTGTATTTCATTGCAGTTTTCACTAAATTTTATGTGATATTATGCATTGAATGAGATTACTTAGAGATTTAACAATGAATAAAATTTTGCATGTCATTGGAAAGAAAATAAAATCACAAGTTTGTAAAAATTTATGCCTGTTATGATCATTTCCGCTATCAATATTTCGAATAGAATTTCAAGTTTTTCAATAGTTTTCATTAGCTAAGAACACCTGAAGGAGTTGGGAGAAAGGATTTTCAAGAAATAACAACTTTGGGAAACTACCTAGAATTGATTATGTGTCATGGAAAAACACTTTCAATAAGGCATGTGACTCTCCCATCTTGTGTTTTTCGAACTAGAATAGATTGATTGGTTACCTGGTTTGGTTTCAATGTTGAAAGGGTGATGACTTTCTAGTTAATCATTTTTTTCAAGATGCTCACCCCTTTTCTGTCTTTATGGTTTGGTATCTTGTTTGAAGGATCTGTGTATACAAAAGTTTATGATTTTCCTTCACAGTTGTGGAACTCTATCCATTATAAACACCAAACTAATAATATCTTAGTGACTTTTTCAAAATTATATTTGATAAAATCCATTAAAAAAATATAAGTAGATTTATAGAGTGTCATGTCCTTTTATCATGCTCTTGAACGTATATACAACATAATAGTACTACACAATTTAAGTGAAGTGTCTATGGAATAACTCAAAAGTATGAGAAGCTATTGAAATATGAACTCAACTCCATAGGAGAGGTTGCATCACACTAGCATCATATAAGGAGCATAATATAATTACTTTTATTAGAGCAAAAAGAATGTCTTAAAATTTAATGAAAATTCTTAGAGGAGCTCAAATTCTAAGTACCACTTATGTAAATGGTCGAGATTTAATAACCTTAGTCTTTGCATTGTTCTTGAAATTTATTTTTCTTTGATATCATCTAAATTTCCCCTCACATTTTGCAATTTCCCACATTTTACATACTTTTTTCGCCCGTGCTATTACAGTTAAACTTATGAACAATTCTATAATTTCATATAAACAATAAATAATCGGTTTCACGTAACATAGACAACACTATTAAACTGTATTTATGGTGTGCGCATTATGATTAATTATTTTAATCAACAATGTTTCAATTTATACATATGATGTCACATGTTCAAAATGAAACTAGTATCTAAACTATTAACTTGCAAATAGAAAACTACATTCCATTCCCTAAATTTGGGCTGGATATTGGCTAGATATGAGCTTCAAAGCTATAAGATGGAGCTTTTATTGCATCAACTACTTATTTATAGAGTCATTAGTAGTTTTTTTAGCATATACAAAAACAAGGATGCAAATGTGACTCATTTTCCTCCAATTGTGATCACATTGTGTTTAATATCTTTCTCAAATCCACTTCTATATTTCTTGCATTCATGTTCTTGAATAGAAACGTTATCCATATTTGTTTTCCTTTTAATGTTCCACTTTCATTAAAAGGAATTATAAACATTAACTAATATAAATATTTAGATGAAATTCCTCTTGCTAAACTCTAGTGTAAATTTCATATAGCATATAGAACAATATCAACCTATATTCGTGGCCTAAACGTTGTGTTTAATTAGGCTATTATAGTCTGTTCTTATAGGGGAATTAGTACCACGTCCCTTAAGTGGAAATTGTTGTGAAAAACATTATTGTTGTTCTCGATAAATTTCTAAATTCTATGGAATACATATCCATATCGGTCCAAGAAATAGAAAAATAGAAATAACAAGAACCAGGAAAAGATCAAAAATGTTATGCCATAAATAACCTTGAATTTCCTTAGAATCACATATTTTTATAGATGCAATAAATAGTTGTAAATAAGAACTCATCACTTTAGTATACTAGGGACCACAAACTAGAGAAAGCATGTTAGGTTTAGTCCATTCATTGGTCATTATTCTCCTTTCTTGAAGTTTCCTACTACTTTTGTTATGTCATACTTCAATAGCTTCATAGATAGAAACTGATATGGAACCTTCATTGTCTTATTTTTCATAGGAGTTTTGAAAATATGGAAGTAACAACATCAAGTTACTTGCATGTTGCATTATACTGACCATTTTTCTCCGTTTCATTGCAGATACAATTTCTCTTTCTTGTCCCAATTTTCCCAATCTTCCAAACACAGGACAATTGCATTTAGCTAGCCAGTTTCAACGAAAACTTTAACCAAACAACTATACAATGATTGTCGAGTAAATTATACGGATGGTTACCAATCAAAGAAGCTATGAAACAATGAGGTGAGTATTGACGATGTCTTGAACACCAATAACCTTTTTAGATGTGAAGCATTTTAATATAATTTAGGTGATTGCCTTTTCAATGCAATTTAATAACATTTTCATTTTCGTTATATGTCCACTGGATTGTGAAATGGAACAATATACCACTTATTGATATGCCCTAAACAAGGCCACAGAGAGGAAATATAATTGTTTAATTATGAACTAGCACCTAATTTCCTATATCAACTTTATGGAAGTCATGACATCAAAATATATTTGTGGAGAATGCATCTTCCTACCTCAAATTTCCCTATTGGCAATGAAGAAGGACAATGGGGAGATACATATTTCATATGTTAGCTAGCCAAATGGTGGAATTTACCAATAGGAATATGGTCAATTACAAAAAAAGAAGGTATTTTCTCTTCAGTTCAAACAAAACAACAAACCCATTGCATATATTGTTCCATGATGAGAACCCTCTTAACGGACACTATGAACCATTGTACAAAAAAATAGGTTGATCCATTGTAACATGCAATAAATACTTCTATCCTTACTGCAAAAGTATACAAAGATATCTCCAAACAATGAATAACAAAATAGAATTCCATGCATTGCATAAAATAAAAAGTACTATATCCATTTATGGAGATAGCATGCTCTCTACAATTTTCCATTTTATAGCACCTGATGTTGACGTAGAATCCTTAAGACTTCACATTGTCTAGTCATTTTGCAATTCGATAAGGTGCAATGCACAAGATGCGTTTCATTTTTTACCAAAATATATATCAAATGATGTCATTAAAACTCAAAAAAATGTTGCAAACTAGAAATCATACCTCATTAATATGGAAATTCCATATAAAAAAGGTCAGGTTGAAGGCAAACCATTTTGTTTGCAATGGGCATCAATAATGTTCCAAATAAATATACAAGAATGGTCCTTTCTAACTGGGGGAATTGTGAATTATTTCCAATGCAATAGTTGTTCAAATCAAACATACAATATAATGTCATTTGAACTAGATACGTTGCACACTCATTATGCACCTTTACTAGTAAATGAACATAGAAGCAAACAAATGTACATTGTCAATTACCGCCAATAGAAACAACCTCCTTACGCATGAAACATGGACCTATGTCAACAAATGCACATAGGAAAGAAGGAAAATTGCACTGTAGTATGGTGCTAATGAAAAAAGATAAAAATAATTAGATCAATGTTCGTAGATTAAAACAATTATTTCATTTAGAGATAAAAGACCATAAAAAATAATTTAAACAAGAGTTGTAAATTCAACATCGTTGTTTATAAAAAGAATCCTTTAACATTTTACCTAGGCAAGATAGAAGGCACACCCAAAAATAAATGTACAATATGTAAATGATTCTAGTTTCAAAAGAATATGGAGAGCATTGGACACGACTTGGAACAAATATGTAAATTTTTCTGGCAACCATATAAATCTTCACACAAAAGTAATATGCAAAGTTTGCAAAAGATTACTTCGAAATGGAAAATTGCCACAACTTGTTACACCTGAGAATATTAGGTGAAACAAATCATTGCCAATTGTAACCACACTCTCAGAACTTGAAGAACGTCTTGTGGCATTAAGAATTGCATTTTCACAAATAAGACAATGCGTTCACAAATGATCACAAATGTTAACATGATCAATTATCAATGCTCTTGTCCAAATAGACATTGTTCAAACTGCATTGCCACAATATATGGAAAACGCAACAACAATTTCTCTTGAATTGAAAAAATATTGGAATACAAAAATGCATTTCAAATAAGAAACGTTTGTGTCCACAATGTGATGAATGCATTCAAAAAACTATGTTCTCAACACCTTTATAAAGATGAAAACATTAGCATAAATAAAAACTGGGATAACATGATCTTGCAATCAACTACCTTGAATGCTCCAAATGAAAATGTGGACATTGAAGACAAAAATGAAACAACTAGAAATTTAGAAAATGAAACACCAACTAAAACACTGGTACACAAATACATAAGGTCCCAATGCATCCATGATTTGCCAAACAAGCTAATTGAATATGCTCTAGCTAAAGGGAAATTCCTACTTGGAATGTTCTCAGAAAAACATGCAGAAGAAATGAAATTTACAACCCTTTTCTTTGGCGACCCCTGTGATAGTGCCATCGCAGAAATATTCCACTACCAAAAAATTGTGCAATGGGAATTAATGCACTATAGTGGTGATTTCTCTTACTACACAACTAATTTTTTTTTAAAACATTACAAATAATAATTGAAAATTTATTTCATGCATTTCAATAAGAATAAGAAAATGAAAATCAAAAGGAAGAAATTTAATCTCAAAAGATGTTAAATACAAACCAAACTTAGAAAACATTCTTAAAAGTGACATTGGTTACATGGATTTCAAACACATAAGAAATTCTCCTGATTTCCTACAACATATGAAGAAAAAATATATTTTCCATCATACATCAACAAGGCCCACCATATTTCTTCATCACATTTACAATTTTTGAACATCGATGGACTCCATTGATCAACACATTAACCTAATTACATGATAAAAAGGAGAAAAATAAAACATTTTTAAATAATAGAGCACTGTAACAATGACTATCTCATAAGAGAAAATGAAGTAACATCTACTTGTTATTATAAGCATATAATTAATGCCATAAAGCAAATAATACCTCAAGATAAAACATTCTTCAGGGAGATAGTGGATCACTACTTCATAACCGAATTCCAAAACAAAGGAAGTGAACATGAAGATGGGTTGATATGGGTATAAAATGAACTAGTATATGGAGTCAATAGTAACACTAATATTGAAATATTTGTAGATAAAGATTTGATTTGTAAAATATATCAGCTTGATCCAGAGCTTGTACAAATAAATGAACACCACCATACAAAAAATTGTAAAAAGAGGGAAAGTTCACATTGTAGATACAATTTCCCAATGCCACCCATGAGAGGTGTAAAGGTTCTTGAACCAATTGGATCGGTATATTACACAATGAACATAAAAGAAAAGTTGTTATATGATATCCTAGAAAACAAAAAACATATGAAAGAAACATCACTTTTGACACTTTCTTGGATGGATTACGTTTAACTAAAATTGATTACATCATAACAATACAAATTAGATAACAACCTAATATGAACACATATTCCATGATAACAACACATATTCCATGATAACACTTATATATTACATGATAACACACATATTCTAAATTCACATATAACATCAACCTGCTATGGGGCAATCTAGAGAATGCAATTCAAGAAATCCAAAAATAACTCCATAGATTCCGCTGTTATAATGAGAAAACAAAAAACCATTGAACACCTTAGCTAAATATATGATTTGGAAATAGATTTTCAACATTCTCATCACCATGACAAAAATAGACAATTTAATACTTGATTCCATTGGTTAGGACATCCATTTCTATTTGAAAATAAAGAATATCATAGAATAAGAAGAATTCTCATTGGAGAACAACAAGAAATTATCAAAGAGATTGAAATATAAAAATGTATAGATATGAACAAACCACTATATCTGTTCCTAACTAGAGGAGTCAAAACTAGGAAACCATTCTTACCAAAAGTAATATTCCAAATGCTCATGCAGCTTTATGATGCACACCATTCAACTGATCCTTTGAAACCAAAAGCATTTATACTAGCATATACAAGAAGAGTTAAATGTAATGTAAGTGGTATGAATTTCCATTCTGCATGACTCGTGCCTTTTAACAAGTCTTCTCGTACACCACTTAGCAATGAAACATTGGATGTGCTAGGAAAACTTTACTAAGAATTGAGACTAGTTTTCATTGATGAGGTATCCCTACTTGGACGTTGTTTCTTATTTTGCATTGATGATCAATTAAGAAGCATAAAACATGTCCGGACAAAATATTTTGGAAATTTCGACCTCAAATTTTACAATGATCTATATCAAGCACAACCTATACAAGATTCCCTGGTATTTGAACAACCTATTCTCAACAAACAACCAGTTCCATATGATTTATGAAAAAGCTATAAAATGATATGAATTGCATACTACAATGTGATAGAAAATTGAGAAATTCATCTCAATATTGAATAGTTGAGATCTATGCTAGAAATTACGACTTGCAAAATAGCCTTGTTAATGGAGTAGATGGAATCATTACATCTATACAAAAACAAACGAAATTGATGTCATATGGATCAAGTTCTTTGATGCAAACATAGGGAATTGAAAAACTAGAAAGTTCACTCACTTATATAGTGAAGGCATTTTTGAATATTGGATCCCATTTTATGAATAGAATAACCAATAACACCATAAGCAAAAGCCAGCTATACCAAAATATAAAAACAATTTCCTGTTCAATTAGCATGTGCACATATAATGCATAGATCACAAAGCCTCACCGTAGATAACCTTCCACTTGATCCTACTAGAATATGAACCCATGGATTAGTCTACACAACTTTGTCTCATGTTAGGAATATGTAATCATTGTTCCTATTAAAACCTCTTCATAAACGAAACTGCAAAGTTAAGCAGAAAAAACAACATAAATGGATCATCTACAACAGAGTACAAAATGGGAACCAGATTACAACTATCAATATTTGCACACACATGCATGCACATCAGTTCTCTCTCTAAACACTCGCAATCAAGAAACCTATATCAACAATGTTGTCAATGAATATGATCTAATGAACAATGACATTTTGTGTCTACAAGAGACAAATTTAAAATAAGATATGTTGCAACAAAAGTTCAAAACCTTCAATTGCATATCAAGCCATAACAAATATGGATTTCTCATATGCTTCAAAGAAAACATAAGAATTTTTTAACATATGTAGTTTGAAGAAAAAAATGTGGAAGCACTGATGGAAAATGTTGTTCTACATGAAATGCAGATTACAATTGTCAATGTTTATGCAGCACCCTATGCCACATTACCCAATATAATAAATATTATTGAGATAATACTTTGTAATATATCTTTTGGTAAACCAATACTCATTGTAGGAGATTTCAATGTCGACATGCATCAAAGTAGCAATATAACGAAGACACTAAGAAAATATATATGTATAGCTACAACCTCCATTTCCTTCTAGATACAAATACATGTGTTCCCACATCGCTTATTGATCATGTATGGTCTAACATAACACACAACTACAAGATTTACAAGCTAGATACACATTGGTCAGATCATAGCACAATTCATCTCATAATGGACCATATATATGCAGATGCATCATAAAACATGTTGATCTCTTTCCATATTTGCAATTAAATCATTTTTTCCCTTTATGTTTCCATTGAAGATTAACTATTTATTAATATTATTTTGTAAGCATTCGTTCCATTCATATCCAAAGAAGCTTCTAATGCAATTTCCTTTCTACTATAGAGCCAAAATGGATCAAAGCTACAATGACGAAATACACAAAAGGAAAGTATTTACAAATACTATTTCTAGTTCTCTTTGGCACCTTCTTTTCATATAAAAATTAGTTTCCATGTCTCCATTATAGCTAATTTCATTCTCCCCCCATTATCATTTGTAATGCAACAAATACATTACAGCCTTTAGCAGTAAAGTAATACAACATCATAACAAGAAAAACCAAATACAAAAGAGGGAGCAAGGCAAGTCAATCTATTCCAATCGTTTATTTGCATCTATCACATTTGCAATATACAAATCAACATTTTGTCTTTGTAGTTGAATCTAGTTTGCTTTATTTGTGCACAACCCAAACACATTGTCTACCATTCCAATATTAATTGAAGAATGAAACATCCACAAAACTCAAAAATTGTTTCATGGCGATGTCATGGTTGTCCATGACACATTTCTAGGCAAAGAAACAGAAACATGTCAAATATTGCATGTCGATTTGACTCATCAACAAGGATTGATGAAAATGACAATGGTTGTTCCAAGAGACCTCAACGAAAAACACAATCAAAAGATCTTGCGAGGAAAAGGAATTGCAGTCACAAATTTCCAGATTGTTCCAAAAACGAACTATGATTGTGGCAACTTGTTGGATGTGAGTTATATGGTTCTGTGCATGGTTTTCACACATGGTTTTGGGCAAGATGGTTTTTTGTCCATGGTATTCTTCTAGATCCGGTCAAGGACCTATGATTATGTTCTAATCCAGGGTTAATGGATTGAGGTTTAAGGATGCTTCGACATGCATATATATGTATTGTAACATTAAAAGGAGTATAATAAAAAATCAATTTGGTAGTCCTTTTTTTGGGATCTCGGGGAAAATCTCTGTGTATATTTGTTTTATGTTTTATGTCTCAACATTGTTTATTTTCTATTTTTAGAATTCGTAAGTAGGTAATTTATGTATGGGGTTAAAACCTACATTTTGTATCAAAGTTGTTTTGGCTTCAAGGGGACGACTTTTCTGCTGAGGGATTTTTATCGGGCCTGTGGTAGACCTTGTTCAATGGGAGATACGCGGGATCCATTCTTGTGGTGAAAGAAGATGGCAAGAAGTGGAAAGATAGAGATCAAGAAATTTAATGGTCAGAGTTTTGAGTTGTGGAAACTCAAGATGGAGGATATGCTGGTGGATAAATATCAGTGGATTGTGGTAGATATGGGTACTAAACTAATGACAATGCTAGCTGAAGACTGAGAGAAGTTAGATTAGATGTCAAAGAGCACAATATGGTTGTGTATCTTAGATTCAATATTGTTGAATGTATCAGAGGAAGCTTTAGCGAAGGCTTTTCGGACAAGTTAGGGACTTTGTACCAATCTAAGTCTTTGGTGAATAAGTTGTTCCTACAGAAAAAGGTGTATAACTTGAGGATGAAGGATGGAGAATCGGTGATAGAGAATTTGAACGCCTTTAATTCTGTGGTAAGTCATATGTTATATGTTGATATAAAAATTGCAAATGAAGATAAGTGCATCAGTTTTTTGTGTTCTCTACCAGATTCGTGGGATAGTCTGGTTGTTGCAATAGGTAGCAATGTGATTGCCTTGCAGTTTTATGAAACAGTCTCATCCTTTCTATCAAAGGAAATGAGACGGAAAAATATGGAGGTCCAGAATGGTGATGCCTTATCTATATGAGGATGGTCCCAAAAAAGACATAAAAATAAATCCTCGAGTGGGAGATCTGAATCTCCAGGAAAACCTGTAAAGTTATGATTGAAATACGGAAAGGGAAGGCACTTCAAAAAGGATTGTAGATCTAAAGCTCCCGAGGAAGGAAAGGGATTAGATGATTCTCCTTCTGGAAAGGTGAAAAACACCTCAGATGAAGGTGGGAATGTGTACTTGGCTTCTTCTTCAAGTACACATGTAGATCATGAGGTATGGTTGATTGACTTAGGTGCATCCTTTCACTTCACTCCCCATAAGGAATGGTTCTGTGAGTATGATAAATATGATGGTGGTGATGTATTCTTAGGGAAATACATGAAGGCTAGAATCTTCGGTCATGGAAACATCAAGTTGAAGCTACAAGGTGGAAGGATTAGAACACTTCCATGTGTTCTACGTATTCCTGCATTGGCCAGAAATCTGATTTTTGTAAGAAAGTTGGATGATGCAGATGTAAGAAAAGTGTTCGAGAAAGACACTTGAATGATGGTTGGAGGAGAACTGGTATTGATGCGGAGAGTTCATATTGGAACTATGTACAAGCTTCAGGGTAGCACTATCATTGATGGGTGCAACAGTTCTATGGTTCTTGAAAGTGGAGCAGAAAATCGAGTGGTCTCTTGAGAAAATACCATGCTATGACATCAAAGGCTTGGACATATTGGAGAGAAGGGCCTTCGAATACTTCATGTTAATGGTATGGTAGAAGGTATGTCTAATTTCTCTTTGGATTTTTTATTTCTATGAAAATTATGTATATGGGGAGAAAAATCGGGTGAGCTTCTCCTCTAGTGTTAAGAGGGTGAAACTAATATTAGATCTTGTACATAGTGATGTATTTGAACCTGTGTCGATTCCATCACTAGGTAAGTCTATGTACTATGTATCATTTATAGATGACTTCTCAAGGAATACATTGATATATTTCCTCAAGAAGAAATCTGAAGTCTTTGACAGGTTTAAAGAATTTAAGGTTCTAGTGGAAAACCAGATAGAGAAAAAGATACATCTTTTGAAGACAGATAACGATGGAGAGTTTTACAAGAAGTAATTTGAATAGTTCTATAAATAAGTGTAGTATAGCACGACAAAATACTAATCCGTACACACCTCAGCAAAATGGAGTTGCAGAAAGGATGAACAAGACATTGATGGAACAGGAAAGAAACATGCTTAGTGGTGTCGGGTTAGGACAAGAATTTTGGGTAGAGGCGGTGGAGACTGCATGGTACCTGGTCAATAGATCAGCTTCATTAGCTTTGGAGGATAAGACTCCACAAGAGGTATGGACTGGCAAGAAACTCTCTCTTTCACATATGAGGGTATTTAGATGTGATGCATACGTACATGTTCCAAAAGAGAAAAGAACCAAGTTGGATAGTAAATTTGAAAGGTGCATATTTATTGGGTATAATGATGGTTTAAAAGTTTATAAGCGTTAGAGCCCAAAAACAAGGAAGGTTGTGTATAGTCATGATGTGGTGTTTAGAGAGGTGAAAAATGTTATTAAACATGAATTCCCACCAAAGGAACCTAAGAAGATAGAGTTTGAGCTAAAGGAGGAGGAATAATACTCTATAGAAGAAGAGGAATCAGAAGATGAAGAGCCACATACTCCAGCTATGAGAAGATCAGTTCAGTAAAGAAGGCAACCAGAAAGGTATAGTCTAGCTTCTTTCTTTTCAACTTTTTCTTTATCTATTACTCATGATGATCCCATAACGCTCAGGGAAGCAGTAGATTGAGAGGATGGAAAGATCTGGAAAGAGGCCATGGTTGATGAAATGACATTTTTGCACAAAAATGAGGCTTGGGATCTCGTGGAGTTGGCGGCTGGAAGGAAACCCATTGGTAGCAAATGGGTGTTTAAGAAGAAGATGAACGTAGAAGGCAAGGTGGGGAAATGCAAATCTTAGTTGGTAGAAAAAGGTTATTCCTAGGTGTTGGGAATTGATTTTGGTGATATTTTTTCTATTGTCGCCAAGCTACCTTCTATTAGATTACTTTTATCTGTTCTTGTTGCTTTTGATTTTGAGGTAGAACAGATGGATGTGAAGAAAAGATTTCTTCATGTGGATCTAGAAGAAGAGATCTACATGAAGAAACCTGAAGGCTTTGTGGTGAAGGGTAAGAAAGAATTGGTATGCAGGTTAAAAAATTCTTTGTATGGGTTAAAACAACCACCAAGGATGTGGTATCATAAATTTGATACATATATATGGGGACTGGGCTTCACCAGAAGCAAAGCAAATCGGTGTGTGTATTTTAAATTAATTGGTGACCATGTTATTTATTTGGTCTTGTATGTGGATGTTATGTTGTTGATTGAAATAACAAATAAATTATCTAGAAATTAAAGACCCAATTGTCCTCGAAATTTGACATGAAATACCTTGGTGCTGCAAACTATATTTTGGGCATGGAAATTAAATGAGATTGGTAGAAAAGGAAGCTCTGGTTAAACCAGCAAAAGTATGTCAAGACAATATTGTAGAGGTCTAATATGCAGGATAGTAAATCAGTGAAGGTTCCTATTTCTGTCGGTGTAAAGTTATCTGCTAAACAATGTCCCAAGACACAAGAAGAGGAAGAGGACATGTCCCGTGTTCCATATGCAAGTCTAGTTGGTAGCCTGATGTATGCAATGTTATGTACTAGATCAGACATTTCACATGCAGTGGGAGAATTGAGCAATTTTATGTCAAAACCAAGAAAGGAGGATTGGACAGTAGTGAAGTGGGTTTTCAAGTATTTGCGTGGCACTATTGATTATGGTCTATGCTACCAAGGAAGACCAGGATTAGATAGAGTTTTCGACATCCGTGGATTTGTTGATGCAGACTGGGTTGGAGATCTGGATCAGAGAAGATCTACAAGTGGGTATGTATTTAATCTGTTTGGAGGTACAATCCGTTGGATGAGAAAGAGACATTTTGTAGTGGCACTTTCAGTTATAGAGGCAAAATACATGGTAGGCACTCATGCAAGCAAGGAAGAAATTTGGTTGTAGAGATTGTGTTCAAGTATTGAGTTTTTACATCGAGCTATAAGGATAGACTGTGACACAAAAGTGCAATTTTCTTGGCAAAGAACCCTGCTTATCATTCAAAGGCAAAGCACATTGATGTTTAGTATCACTTTGTAAGCGATATGGTTGAGCATAAAATGGTGTTTCTGAAAAAGGTGGACACTTTGAAGAATATTGCAAATGCACTAACAAAATCTGTGAGCATTGAGAAGTTCTCTTGGTGTAGAGAAACAATGGTTGTTGCAGGGATGGACCAATGACTAAGCTCACTTGTGGAAAGAAAACAACAAGTGGGAGAATGTTGGGTGTGTGTTATATTCTTTCCATGATTAGCCCCATGCATGGGGGGGGTGGAAGCCCCCCTTGTCGAGAGATTTGATGGGGGTGGTAGCCCCCCTCTACGGGGTCCTGGGCAGTGCCCCGAGGAATTTTTTTTTTGGACCCTATATTAGGTGGCTGAACCTACATATCGTTTTTTGCATGGCTTTCGCACATGGTTTTGGGCATGATGGTTTTCTGTGCATGGTATGTTTTTAGATTCGGTCAAGGAACTACAGTTATGTTCTAATCCAAGGTTAATGGATTGGGGTTTATGGATGCTTCGACATCTATATATATGTATTGTAACATTGAAAGGAATATAATGAAAAATCAATCTGGTAGTCCCAGTTTTGGCATCCAGGCGAAAATATTTGTTTATATCTATTTTACGTTTTATGCTCTTGCCATCGTTTATTTTCTGTTTTTAGAATTTGTGTGCAGGTAATTTTTGTACGGGGCTAAAATCTACACAACTATGACCACGTTCTATTGTTAGACAACACAATCACTGTAGAAAACATCAACATAGTTTGTACATAATACAAATTTGTTCCCATTGCAGCAATAAAACAATTGGGAGAAAGAATAGAAACATTCCCAATAGGAACAGTTGTAGCACTTGTAACACCAACTCAAAAAGTTGGAATTCAATATACTTTGTAAATTAGGGATGGAAGCTCTTAAGATGATAAGGCATCGGTAACAGGCTCAGCGTTACACCACTTACCCATTAGTCTTATGCATTTATGCTTATTGTCCATAGGCAATATCAGCAATTACATTTCTATTCCATTATGTCATAGCTACAACTATATGACAACTTTGCACATGTCTACAATGAAATGGAACAAAAATTGCAAAATGGAGATATGTCGATTATGCTCTTCAAAAACAAAACAAAAAGAAAATAACTCAAGGAAAAAACATTAGGTGCAACAGAAGCCATATTCATCACACATTTGAACACTGAGATAGAACAAGATCTCAGAAAATTAATCGATAGAAAAATCCAGGTAAGTACAAACACAATTATCCACTTATTTTTCATTAGACCGTTACTTATTTTTCATTATGAATATGTTGACTAGTCTTCTTTCCTAACATATGAAAGGAACACTTATGATTAGAAATGCATACTCCACACCATTTGAACCTTTTTATGCACTCTACAGTTACCTAATGTCATCATCCGTAACGATATAAGTTATGTCAATATTTTGCGTAAAATGCAAACAAAAATCCTCTATTCTCTTTCTACATTTTGTCAATTACATTATACGAACTCATGATAGCAACACCTTACAGTTTTTCCTTAGAAATATACTATTTATAAAGAAACTACTACTTGCATTAGCTCAAATGTCTTACAGAATCCACAAATTCATGGCCTTTTCACTCTAAATGACGAAAATGCGATTTTGGATGCCCAAAGCAACAAACAAAAAAATGAGATAGATCTTCAACTAGCAAGTTTTTCTTATCTCCACAGTTATCATATTCATTCTTTGACCTTTAGTTGTTAGTAATATAACATAATTGTTCAATTTTCTATTTATGCAACCATAATAAGTAGTCTGTATTATTTTTCGTCATGGAGGTATGACCAATGTTCATATACAATGCTCAGATTATCATAGATCTTAAGTGTCAATGCTGAAAGAAGAATGAATATTACTATGCTCATTCACAAAAGCATTTATACACTCATATTAAACAAAAGAATTTTCTTTTTGTGGATAGTAATATTACTATAACAATATATTCACTTTTAAAATTGTATAAATGTTTTGAAACCTTGTTTGCAATTCTTTGTTTTTTGTTATGCTCTAATTTCACTTTTTGTTAATATGAAAAATTTACTATTCTAGTCATTCACAAGTACTTATGTTTAATTAAAGTATTGTGATTTGTTGAATTTTGCTTGTGCATTAAAAAGAAACTTACTTATTAATTCAACTGCATATGTTATCACATTTTGTCTCAAACACCTCTAATACAAATTTCTACTATAATCTATAAATTAAAAAAAAAAAAAAAACACAAAATTTTACCACAAATTTTTACCTTCACATTCTTCATTTCTCAATTCTATTTTCACAATGGCTACCTTCACACATTCTATTTTCACTGTGGCTACTTGTGTGCCCCCACACTATATTTACATCATTGTAAGCAAGAATTGTTGGATGTTCATAATCCTATCTAACTACAAAATTTACTAGAGCAAATTGACATGATTTTAGCACATACTTAATTTACATTCAATAAAGCATGGAAATAGTCAATGCTCATGTTTATCTATCAAACAAAATAAATGTTTTGAAAATTTTCACCTTCGAGTAGGTATTCATGTTTATCTATCAAACAAAATAAACGTTTTGAAAATTGTCACCCTCAAGTAGGTATTCATGTTTATCTATCAAACAAAATAAGCATTCTGAAAATTGTCACCTTCAAGTAGGTACCTGTATACTGGACCCCTTTGAAAATTTTAGTTTCCTCTTATGCTTTATTTTCATTTTTTGTTAGCTTGAAAAGTCAATTTGTATAATCATTAACAAGAAATTTATATATCAAATTTTCTATGAAGCATTTGGAATGCAAATTTATAATATACTCCATAAATATATAAGATTGTCTTTGCTATTTATTTATTTCTTTTATACTCATATAGTGTTGTCTTTACTAAAAACATTTTTTAGTATATACTTATAGACATACTTATATCTATGTCCCTAAAATTCAATAAACTAAACTAGACTAACCTATATTACCTTATTTAATATTTCATTTAAAAAATTTATCAGTTGAGAAAGTGATATTTTAATATATTATTTAATGATATATTTTATTCCATCAATATATCTATATGGAGTGTTTGGTCACTTCAACACCTTCATTATTATTCACTGTGTTATTTTAAATATTATCCTTTAAGAAAGTCATCGAGATTTGATTCCTTACCATCACCTCCATGTGTACCTTTTACATCTGCTCTGTGACTTTAGACATCACTTCTTTGACAAAGTTGTGAATAATTAATACGTTATTATCATGTTTGTATTATTCTATTATTATTAAGATGATTGGGTAAAAGTATTGGGCAAAAGTATTGTGAATTATATAAGTCACTTGATCGTGTGTCAAAATTATTTTGAAAGGGATAATAATGTAATACATTCTCTGTTAAAATGGTTTGTTTACATTTAAAATGATCTAGGATTAAATCTAATAAATTTATTATAAATGCTTTTTAAAACTGTTTGATTTCAGCCTTATCGGATTGATGTGGACATCATTTGCATATTTAGAATGGTTGATAGAGTGTTATCCAAGGCTACTCAACACCTTTCCTAGGTTTCAAAAGATTGATGTGAAGATTTGGATTTGCTTTACACTGTTTGATCGTTTTTGTGGGCACTTGTCATGAGTTTCGAAGCATATATGCTTCCCTTATCCTTCCATGAGACTCTGTGTTGATCAACTTCGAAGATGCATTCAACGATTTAATTTCTCCACCCAACAATTATACTTCAGCTTTTGCTTCCCTTGACCCTACGCAACCCGAATCCGTTAGATCACAAGGGAATGTGCCCTTTGGCCAGTGAAGAAGGTGTCCTTCCGCGACTTCCCACGACACGGCTGACATCACTGCATGGATTTGTTTCAATTTATTTGCCTGTTGCATTTGCAGAGGGGATGCAGCGGCTAACTGTCATGTCTTCACCAACTGGTCATCAAGCTCCATTACGACCGACTAGCCGTCCAAGAAAACGCAGATTCCTAGAGCAAGATGCCAGCACCCTAACATTTGTTGTGTCCCTCTTGTTTTAAACCAACACCCATGGTCACAGCCTATTAAAGCCAAGTGACTCTGGATTCCTCTTAAGCAACCTGTCCAGGCAAGCTTATACTAAACTTATAGAACATGGCCGCACGTTGCAGCACCAGCGGTGGCAACAACGGCATCGACATAATTTATGAGCAAGGGACTGTTGGCCAACATGGATCAAAAGAGTGCTCTCCTTCCATTTTCGCAGAAGACAGCGATGTCGATGGCGAGGACTCTAAAACTCGAGATCTCATGGCGATTTTCAGGGAAAAACTCCGCGAGTTGCTGGAGGTATATCAGTCATGCGCCTCTGTATTCACATTTTTGTTATCAATTTTATACGGATGCTCTTAATAATAATAGTAATCTGTTTTTTGAGCTGACAAAGAAGTCAATACTCAGAAATTCGCGTAGTCTAAACAGACAACCTTTTTGTTCAGGAAACATCTAAATTATTTTACCATTTGGATCAGAACTGAATGAAATTTTTTTCGGAAATCTAAGTTTTCAATTTAGTTTTTAACAGTATAAAATTTATTTCCATTATCAAAAAATTCACACATTTTTATTCTAGCACACATTTAATGATAAAATTGGATGAAAAACACTCAATTTTAATTAGGAAAATAGTCCAACCCAAATTCTATTTTTTCTTATTGAATTTAGACTCCTATAATCCGTATCAAAGTTTTTGAAATGATAATCTTATTGACATATTAAACTACACGATCTTATTTCTTAATATACTAGATCTTTTTCAATACGATTATTTGGCTACTAAATTTTATAAAGATGTACATTAATTAGCTATTCTGATGTGAACCATTAAAATTTTTACTTCGATAACTCTATATTTTTAATTTTATTAATATGATAAATAAGTTTTTAATTAATACATAGGAAGTCACAAATATAATGGTAGAAAGATAAACAGGGTTGAGTATGTCTTAAAAGTGTTTTTACTTGGCTAATACAGTAAGGAAATAGGCTAATTCTCAAGACCCAGAGGCCTCTGGTCGCAGGAGTGAAAGTTTGCTCCTTATAAACCGTAAAGAGATTATTCCAAGTAGTATGATTTTCCTTTAATAACTGTAAACCTGCATTAGCTGCCAGAAATAATTGTCCTCGCTGCTAGTTTAACATTTAAACCTGTAAAAAAAATCCTAAATAAAATAAATCTACTAGCTCGCTGGTACATGGCCAGCTCGAGTGTCCAGGATAATTAATCACTTTTAACGTTTCGACAGGGTATCTGGCCAAAGACCTGATGATGGAGAAAACTCTCAGATGTCAAAATTTAGAGACCGCACAAACCCAATCGCCAGTTTTTTCTCAACGTACGTTGCTAAAGACTTGGAAGGATCCTCTTCCTTTTTCCTCCTCCGTTTTGTCTTTTACGATTTTCAAATATTCCAAATCTTGAACTAGACACTAGATTGATATTCCGTTCATGTTGCTTTCTTCCTTGTACTGAGCACCAGTGGGTATTAATATATAAATTAAATTAAAATCTTTAATGAGATTCCTGTGAAGTGGGTATTAATATATAAATTAAATCAAAATCTTTAATGAGATTCCTGTGATTATATACAGGGTGCTCAGTCAAGCTAGTGTAAGTGATGCAAATTTCTATTTTCTATGCCTATATGAACTAGCTCATAGAGGAGGGAGGTCTGTCTGAAATATGTAAAACTCTTCCCCTCTGATGATATAGTGAAGGCCTACTTCCTGAGCGATATCAATGAAAGCGTTTTTCTTTTCTGTTTTGGTGATGTGATGTGATGTGATGGTACTGTTCATTGTCTTTTTCCTTACCCAGATTGGAATAGTGTAGGTGATGTGATGTGATGTTTTCCTTACCCAGATTGGAATAGTGTATGTGATGTGATGTGACGTGACTTGACTGGACTGTACTGTTAATTATCTTTTTCTCTACCCAGATTGGAATCTTGTGCTATGATTGTTTGTAATGCCATTATCTACTTTCACTGCTTGGAGTAGCCAATAGATGTTGTTTTTGTTTGTGGAGGTAACTAGTACAATGAATCGCTTTAAAAACCTTGTATTATAGATATTAAATTAATTCCAAATCCCTAATGAGATTGCCGTGAATATATACAGGGTGCTTCATCTACCAGCAGCAGTGCATTTGAGCTGCGAGTGGCGCGAGATGCAGAGAAAGCTCTCGCGATAGCGCAGGAAAAAGCGGGCTTTAACGCTCATGATAAAGAGGAAGAGAACAGTAGTTTACGCCGATTTATAATGAACAGTATGCTCTCCTCGGGATACAATGCAGCCGTCTGCAAAACAAGGTGGGAGCAGACGATAGGACAGCCTGCAGGTAAGTAAGTATTTGTTATATGTTATATTTTCTTACTGTAATTTATCAAGATGGTTCAAATGAACTATCAATTACAGGATGGGTCAAATGAACTATCTACAAATTGAGTGTCCAAAAGTTTTAGGGCTCTGAATCCGCGTTAGTTACCAAATTTATTTGGCAGGACTGGGCTAAAAATATTGAAAATTAGCCTGGAATTGTGGATATTAATAAGATACTCAAATAAAATATTTGAGAAAAAAATATATATTAAAAATATGAAGATTTAATAACTTTTTTACTTATATAATAAAAAAAAAAAAAATCTAATTTGTTAGATTTAATTTAAAGAAGACTCAGATCAATTTTCATAGCTGCCACTGTAACACTAAGAGTACATCCAATAACTTGCAAGTAGATATACTTATTTCTTATGATTTTCGCAAGAGCCTAGACTCACAAATAAGGGGAGTCTATTCCTTGAGCAACACACCATATCAAGATATTAAGAAGGTAAGTTTTTTATTAAAAAGTTACCTTTTTCATTAAATAAAAAAAAAAAATTCTTATTAAAATGGACGTTATTATAACATAATGATAATTTCTATATTATAAAAATATGCAAAAAAATTTAAAATATTTTTTTTCATTTTTATAATTGTTTTGGATGATAGAAGGTTGAATTATAGTCATTATGGTTCATTGTAAAATAGAGAATCATTATTGTGGAATTCAATCAAAGGATTGGTTTTTTATAGTCTAGTGCAAAGGATAGTTTGCACAGACATTTATAGTTAAATAAATTTGGATTTGACAGGAATAGTGATTGTGGCATAAATTCTACACATATAGATCACTCAACTTATTTTTAATATCCAATATCTTATTCTTTACATTGAACTGCAGTTTGAGGTTTTTTAATTCATGTTATTAGATTCTACTTGCAAGTTTTCTCACACTACAATATTTATAAATTTGATGCATTTTGTCTTTCATTATTTTTCGATCATCTTATATAGACATAATAGATTAATGTTGGAGATAACTAAACAAGAAGATCCTTGTGAGAAAATTTTGATGAATTTTGTTTGAAGTTTTGAAGATAATCATCATTCATTTCAATTTCTAGAAAAATTGAATAAACAAATAAATAATATATTAATTCTTTAAGATTGTTAGAAATTGTAATGAGTCTGGCATGTTACAGTTGGCTAAATTTAGGAGAGTGGCTTAATTGAGTCAAGTCCAGTGAGTTGGATTTAATTTATATTTTGGGAAAAGTCTAATTTAGAGTGTGTGCATGTTGAGTTATTTTGGGACTTTAGCTAGTCCAAGAAGGTTTAAATACCCTTCACCTAGTTCATTGTAATAATCAACTTTTGTGTGATCAATATAAGAGCCACAACTAGTGTGTGTTTTGTGTGTTAAATTTGTATTTTGCCTCCTCTGTGTTTCCAACAAAGATGTATATTCTCCAATTTTTTCCGTATTGGATTTTAGACAATCCAATTTTTTGGATATCTAATCTGAATCCATATTGGAATTTGAATTTGATAACTATGGAATCAACTAATCTAAAGAGGTGATGTTTTTGCCCAGAAAACAATGCAAAATTTGAGCATGTTTTTGATAGAATTTGGCACTAAGTTTAGAAATATGTGTTACAGCTGTCAAGATTTTGGATTTTGGGTGCTCAGAGATTTTTGATGGGGCTGAATCTATTTCCACCATAAAAACCTATTCAAACACCCACCTTGAAATTTTTTGAAAAACAAAAATAACTAAATTCCAAAAAAAACTAAAATTATCATCTCAATAAACAATACCTAAATTCATATATACAATCAAACACAGGTTTTTCAAAATTTGTATTGTACAATAAAATATATTTCAATAAATTCCAATTAAAACTCTAAAACATACCATATATAATAAATTCCAAGTAAAACTCCAAAACATATAATATATAAATAGTTATAAAAGGCCGTAGAATTGCCCACACACTTCCAACTGGGCAATTACAACTCCATAAAAACCCAGATGGAGTTGAAGCTAGTCGATCCTCTTTTCGGGTTTCAAATTGTTACTATTATCAGTATCAGCATGCTGCAGTGAATAGAGATTTTGTTTGCTATCGTTCTTATGTTTTGTTTCTTAACGGACGAGATCTGGTTTTTGTGTACAGGGGATTACGAGTTCATCGATGTGGTTATCGAAGGATCCAGATTCGGAAACGAACGGTTCTTCGTGGACATCGATTTCAGGGCGCAATTCGAAATTGCCCGCGCCACTGACGAATACAATGCTCTGCTGCAGCAGCTGCCCACTTTGTTCGTGGGGAGGGGAGAGAAGTTATGCGGCATCATCAAGATCATGTGCGGCGCCGCCCGGAAATCGCTGAAAGAGACAGGAATGTCCCTTCCGCCCTGGAGGAAGTATCGTTACATGCAAGCCAAATGGGTGGGTTCTTACAAGAGGACTACAAACCCAGCTACTTCCAGGGTCGCGCATGGCGCTTTACTTCAATCTCCACTTGCAGGCACTGCACCTAACGTTAGAGGGTGGGATGCCAGAGTCGTCGAAGAAGGCAAAAGCTCCGCCGACAGAAATCTCATGACGAAATCAAAACCTCCAAAGCAGGGCAATGAACAGTTTGATTCCCGTGATCGTTTACAATTGAGACAGGGTGCTAAGATATCAGGGTTGGCCACGGCATTCGGGAAGGTTGGTACGTCGCAGTCGTCAACTTCAAGGAGAAATTGACAGTGACACCACCACTATCTAATTTTGAAAGTGACAGCGGCGTCCTTTTATATTCCCGTCATCCATGACGCTCGTGTTCTCGTTTCGAGTCTATCCTGTGTTATAATGATAAATGACTTATCAGATATAAAGCAACTCTATCTCTATACTTATGTCTCACAATGTTTCATATTCTATCCTGTGCGCTTTCTCGCAAACGCTCGCAAGACAGCCATGCCACCTACGACTTATCTTAGTCATAACCGATTGAAACCGATCACAAAGTGTATAAAATCAAAAAAGTTAAATTCGAATTAAACTGAAGAAAAAAGTGATAATCACATGGCATAAGAAGACACTGTACATACTAGAGTGTTTAAGGAATATCAACCAAATGACATTAGAAAAGCTATCAGACAAGTAGTTCCTTCTGGATTCTATTGGGGTGAAAATATGTTCTCTTGAATTAAACGGGTAAAATTACTTTTAATTGCAATGGCGAAATTAGATGGATTACAATATTAAAAGTTTACACTCTTTAAACCAGAGCGTATATGAATATAAACAAAATTTGAGCTATTAAAATTACATATTTTTTTAACATCTAGTTTAACATCTAGTTTAATGTCTCCATATTTTTTTAACATCTAGTTTAATGTCTCCATATATTTTTAACATCTAGTTTAACATCTAGTTTAATGTCTCTAGGATCAAAAGTTATAAACTAGTTTAATGTCTCTAGGATCAAAAGTTAAGAGGTTTGTACGTGAGGGATTTGATCCCTTTCAAGCATGATGGATCTAAGCTCATTCAAGTTGAGGAAAACAATGTCACATTTTTAGATTATCATTATTATGTATATGTTTGAGATTAACTTTAAAATTCAAATTATGTTTTCTTTGCTTGGCATGACCATATCATTCTCTTCTTTAATTTAGTGTGTGTTGCTTGCCTTAATGGTTGGTACCTCTGTGTTTGGATACTTTGAGTGGTTTGCGTGTTTGGATTTGGATGATAATGTTTTTGAATGTTTTTGATATGAGTATAGTTCTCAATAGTGTCCCTCCAAGTATTACTAAATATATCTTGAAGAGTGGTTTTAACAATTTATTGTGTCAAGATTACTCTTGAAATAAATTTGTTCTTTGCTAATGTTTGAAATAATTTGTTTCCTTCATGAATATCTTGATGATTTTTATCTATAGTTTATTCAGTAAAGTCAAGAAATAATGTATTTCTTATTTTTTTTAATGAGTGGCTAGAATTATAAAATCTTTACATGATTTGTTTCTCTAAACAATTATCAAATCACCTTCAAGAATATTTTGATTTTTTTTTATTGTTTATAAATATATATATTTCCTCTTGTAAATATTATGAGTACATTATTCTATGCAATTATCTATTAGTAATTTTAAATATATGTAATTGTCTATTAGTAACTAGTTGGTAATGTAGAAGGGAGACGATATTGTCAAGGATTAATTTGCACTTTGCTGGAGGAATGATTATGCACATCTATTTAATTTTAATTCTAGGTATTACAACTTTTGACCGTGAATTAATTCTTAATAGTGTTGTTTTAGTATTACTAAGTATATCATGAAAATATTTTTTCTTAATAATATACAATGTCAAGATTAACAACATCTAATGCATCTAATGCAAGAAATCAAATAAGATTAGAAAATAACATTTACACTGAAATCAATGCATCTAGTGCCAACAATAAAATATAATTAGATATCAACATCTACATTAAAATCAATGCATGTAGTGCAAGCAATCAAATAGGATTAGAAATCACCATCTACACTGAAATGAATGCATCTAGAGCAAGCAATCAAATAGGGTTATAAATAAACATATACACTCAAATCAATCATTTAGTGAAAACAATAAAAAATAATTAGATATCAACATCTACATTGAAATCAATGCATCTAGTGCAATCAATCAAATAGGATTACAAATTGTCATATGCACTGAAATCAATGTATCTTGTGCAAGAAATCCTCTTCCCTCTCTCCCCCCTCCATCTATGTCTATATATCCCTTCATCTCTCCTTCTTTGTCTCTCTATCTTACCCCCCCTTACCCCCACCCCCCAAACACACATGCTCTCTCTCTCTCTCTCTCTCTCTCTCTCTCTCTCTCTCCATTTATATTTATCTCTCCCTCCCTCCTTCTCTCTCTCTCTCTCTCTTTTATTCCCTCTCTTCACCTCCCATTTATATCTCTATCTCCCTCTGTGTATCCATTGTATCTCTCTATATCACCGCCAAAGGATACACACTATTTATCCATATCTATATACCTCTCCCTCCCCCTTCGTCTCCCTCTCCCCCCCTTATATTTCTCTTCCCTCATGCTCTCCTATCTCCCCCCTCTCTCTCTACACCTTTCTCTTTCTATGTCTTTATTATTACCTACCTCTCTCTCCCCCTCCAACTCCCTCTCTCTCCCTTCCTCTCTCCTCTCTCTCATTTATTCTCTCTCTTCCTTCATCTCTGTCCCTTTCTCTCCCACCTCACTCTATCCCCTCCCTCTCTTTGCCCTCCAACTTTGTCACTGTCTCCCTCCCTCTCTCCTTCTCTCCCCCTTTCCTTCCATCTCTCCTTATTTTTCTCTCTATCTCACCCAAAAACATACACATTCTCCCTCCATCTCTCTCTTGTCACTCCCCCTCTCTCTCTCTCTCCACTTTTCTCGCTCTATGTATTTCTTCTTCACCCCGTCTCTCCCACTCGAACTCCAACTCTTTGTCCTCCCTATCCTCCTCTCCCCTTTCTCTTACCCTCCTCTCTCCTCCCCCATCTCTCTCTCCCCAACCCCCCCCAACCTTGTAACATCTCTCTCCCCCTCTCCCCATCCTCTCTCTCTCCTCCCCCTCTCTTCCCTCTCCATCTTTGTGTCTCTCCTTTCTCTCTCTTGCCCTTTACCCTCTCACCCCTCCCTTTTCTCTCTCTCTTCGTTCTCCTCTTCCTTCTTTACGTATCTCCTCCCTCCCCCTTGTCACTCCCCCCTATCTCTCCACCTCTATCACTATATGTCAGTGTTCTCCCCTCCATATATATAGAGTTAATATATCATGATATATTAATATATATTACAATATAACAAATTTAATATTATATTAAATTTAATATTGCATTAATCTAAAGTTATTAAATTTGATAATATTAATGTAATAATATCAATATTAGATTTAATGATGTTTTCTACATGGGATGATAACAAAATTTATAATAATACTACATCAAATTAATATTCTCAAATATTACAACTTTGATGTGGAAATATTTATGTCTTTAAAGATTTTAATATATTCCTAGGATATGGCTTTTTCCTTTAAGGATTCATTTCACAAAAGTTGAGTTAGAAGAAGTATTAAAATATTTTTGAGCAAGATTCTTTGTGTTGAACTCATCTTTTTTCCTTTGATTTAAGAAATGGCATTCATTTTAGTAAAGAGTAAAAATGTTTGAACTTTTACCTAATTTGGAATTTTAATGTGGTAAAGCTTTTTGTTAAAGGCAAATTTATGATCTATTCTATTAAACTCATGAAATAATTTACAATCATTTCAAATAGATATTTATAATTTAATAATTAATCTTAGTCCATTAATTAAAAAGTTATATATAATTTAAGATTGATCGTGAAAATTATTTTTATTATTTTTTGAAGATATGACATATTTTTTTTTTTGTGTAAATTGGACTAATTCTATTATGATACAAAAAGAGTACAGTGGGTTACATTTGCCGCCATGGGTCGGAACCTGGACAAGATGACATTGAAACTGAACCTAGGCTCGACGAGCTATCCGTGGACCTCAGACTAGAGCTATAACAGTGTTCAAAAAAGCAAAAAGTTGACCCATCCTCGCCCTGCTATCCTAGAGGAGGAGTTTACAGACTCTGTTCATATGCATAATTTCACTGAAATAATAGAGCAACAGAACCATTACAGACGCTATTTGACATAACCATTACAGACTCAAAGGCTAGAAGCCAGGACAGAAAGAAACATAACAGACTCGGAAGCAGAATAGGACATGTACAAAACTGACTCATACCATCGACCCGTTGTCATGCCCCCGAACGTCCACGCGGCAAGCTTAGGAGTAAGGGCTGGGTGTCGCCTCCACTGAAGGCGGGATGAATTTGCCATTTGGTTCCTCCACCACCGGGCAGCCAGGGAATTCTGAAGCACTGGAGTCAGAATGAGATGCATTGCCTCCACCGCTTGGGCCTGCATTGTCCCTCGCCATTTCACCCTCGGCCTCCACAGGCTGAGATTGCTGCTCCCGAGCAGGCAATGGTGGACGAGGAGCTGCTGGGATGCCCGGCCAATCATGGTGCTCGCATTTTTCAATGTGCACCGAGACGAAATAAACGGCGTTGTCCAGAATGCAGGTGTGCCTGAACCGAGTGGATGAATGTCCTTCGAACGGGCATGCCAAAGACCGCCGTCTGCCGCGCCCTCTTCCTCGCTCTGAGGCCCGTGGCGGGCGATTTCCTTCTGAGGATTCTGAGGAATGAGGTTCAGAGGCCAAAGATCTGGCTCTGCCTCTCGGACCCCCCCTTCTGCAGGCGCCCCTCTGTCGTTCTCTCGGCATATTGCACACACTGCTTCAACAAAATTGCACTGGGGTAGCCTCGAAAGAGAATTAGCACTAAAATTCAACCAATACTGAGTTCGGGCCAGCAAATGGATTGTGCCAGGATGGAAAACAAACCAGGCCCGACCAACTAACCAGGCGGAACACGCCAACCAGACCCTGCAAACGAAGCTGGGAGCCAGAGCATTCAGGGACGCTGTGAGAGGAGATCTCTGGCTCACATTATCCCACAAATCGACCAGGCCACAACAGAATTTGACTGATACGCTCAGGATGAAGCCTGGTTGCAGAGAACCAGAGCTTCGCCCG
Organism: Pinus taeda; assembly: GCA_000404065.3. Taxonomy (NCBI): domain Eukaryota; kingdom Viridiplantae; phylum Streptophyta; class Pinopsida; order Pinales; family Pinaceae; genus Pinus; species Pinus taeda. The sequence goes on from APFE031145045.1 coordinate 74,742, forward strand.
ACTGCAAGATGAACCTCTCGAAGCATCGAACCAGACCCTCTGCCTATTAAACCGTCATCTGCGATGGAGGAGCCGCAATTAAGGCTGGCCGGACGACTTCGGGAGCCTTTGGCCCAGGTGTCTTGAGGCGACGGCCACTTGGCTTTGAATGCCGTCGTCCTTGCCCATAAATGGCTATCTGTCACCCGCATCCGGGAGTAGGAGGTCCTGAGTTGCCAGAGACAGGCAAACATGTTGAAGTTGGTGGTCTGTAGTGTCATTGAGCTTACCTGAGTAGGGGGGGCCATTCAGATTAACTCCTTGATTGGCTAAGTGATCAACAACCTTGTTGGCTTCTCTTTTTACATGCTGGAAGGTAATGCTATTGGGGCCTCTGAGCCTAGCTTCTAGTGATTCTAGTCTGCTAAGCAGTCTCCAGCTGGAGGCTACTTTGGTTGCAGGAGTTCCCGATTGTATTTTGATGGCTGCGTTGATCAGAATTTGGGAGTCTCCCTCTACGATAAGCGGATAAAAACCGTTTTGTTCTGCTATGCCTATACCTGTCCAGAGTCCTTCCAGTTCAGCTGCATTGTTGGTGTCGTGTCCAATCGATCCAAAGAAGATATGCTGAATGTCCCCTTTGTCATTGCGAATTGCTCCACCAAATCCCGCTGGTCCTAGATTCCCCTTTGCTGCTCCATCAAAATTTAGCTTGAAGACATCCGAGGTCGGGGGTGACCAGTGAGTGGGGGAAACAGACTTGAGAGATGTCTGAGTGGGGGCAAGGGAGAGACGGGAAACATGAATATCCCAAGACTTCCATACGCTTATCTCGTAGGGAGATGACGGCCAATCTGAATCCTGCCAGGTCCGGAGCATAAGGGTCTCTTGAATGCTTTGCTTGAATAGAGTCCAGAGGATGTCTGGGGGGTGTTTTTTACTATTGAAAACTCTATTGTTTCTTTCCTTCCAGATGGTCCAATAGAGAAAGCCGGGGATAAGAGTCCAGAGAGTGTTCAGAAGGGGGCTTTGATAAGGCATCTGGGGCCAGGTTCTTAAGAGATTAGCTATATCTGCTTGGTGGTTGCCTGATCTTTGGGTGCATCTATCGATGTGATTCCAAAGAAATCTGGCAAGGGGGCAATATTCCATTAGATGAAGGATGGTTTCTGAGTGAAGAGAACAGTTTGGGCATTGAGAGGGGCCTATGAAACCTCTGCGTTGAATATTATCCCAGGTAAGTATTCGTTTTTTGCTCAGAAGCCATAAGAAAGTGGAGACTTTAGGCCATATAGGAGATTGCCAGATGTTGCCCCATAACTGATCTTTGTCGATGGTGTTTGGAGCATATCGGAGATTATAAGTCTCTTTTGTTGTGAAGACCCCTTTGATCGTGTGTCCCCATCTTAATCTATCCTGTTTATTTGACTTTTTGATCTTCCTTAGTTTTAGCTCCTGTTCAATATCCTCATAAGATTCGCCCTGCCAGTTCTCCTGCCAGGTGTGCGCTGGTTTCCATTGTTGAAAATCTGTGCTTTCAGTGGGCTGCCAAAACTGGGTGATGCTTTCAAGGTTGTTGCGTTGCATGTAATTTTGCCAAAGCAGTTTTTGAAAGATTGAAGCAAGCGGTGGGAGTTGCTGCCATGAGTCCTGCCAGAATCGTGCTGAATTCCCTGATTCAATTTCCCAGAAGCTGTTTTCTTGAATGAATGTGCTTTGAAGTCTAGCAGCATTCCAAATCAGTGATCCTGAGCTGCTAGGATTGAATCTTATTAGAGCATCCCAATTACTGCCTGAGGCATATTTGGCTTGCCAGAGCTTCGCCCATGGGATGTGTGGTTTAACAAGCCAGCTCCACCAAACCTTGGCGCCCATAGTATTGTTGCTATGGAGTGGGTCCCGTAGTCCTAGACCTCCTTTGGATTTTTGCTGGCAAACCTCTGACCATTTGACTAAGGCCCATTTTTTATTTAGACCTGCTGATCCCCATAGAAAGTTTCGTTGTAGATTACGAATGCCTTTCAAGACCCATTTCGGAGCAGCAAGAATGGAGAATAGATACAGAGGCATTGTTTGTAGCACAGATTTTATTAGGATCAAACGACTGGCTATGTTGAGAGACCTGTACGTCCAGGAAGAGAGTCTTGCTTCGAGCTTGTCCAGGAGCGATTTCCACGAGGTTTGATTGAGAGCTGAGAGCATGAGAGGGGCACCAAGATATTTGGAGGGAAGCGCGGCTGTGGAGAAGCCGAGGATGCGAGTTATGTTTCTCTGGGTTGAAGGAGGTGTGTTGAAGAAAAAGAGCTGAGATTTAGAAGCATTTATGGATGTGCCAGAGGCGTCTGAGAATAGGTCAAGAAGAGCTTTGAAGGATTTGGCTTCAGCAGAGGAGGGGTGTCCAAAAAGCATTGTGTCGTCTACAAATTGTTGATGCGAGGAAGGAGGTAGACCATGAAGTGCAATACCTTTGATGGTTTTAGAGGCAACAGCATGATGAATTAGGCGACTGAGACCTTCCGCCATAAGGACAAAAAGGAAGGGGGAGAGGGGATCCCCTTGCCTGATACCTCTCGAAGGTCGGAAAGGCTTTGAGGGAGAGCCATTGAGAAGGATGGAGAAGTTGGGCGAGGAGATGAGGTTCATTATCCAGCGAGTCCAAGTGGGACAAAAGCCAAAGGCAATAAGCATATGCTGAATGTATTCCCAACTGAGTTTATCAAAAGCTTTTGAGAGATCAAGCTTCATGATCATACCTGGCTTTCTGAGAATCTTCAAGGAGTGGATGACCTCATTGGATAGTATGATGCCGTCCATGATTTGGCATCCTTCGACATATCCAGTCTGCTCTGGAAGAATAAGTAGAGGCAGGAGGGGTTTGAGTCTATTGGCGATGACTTTGGAAATGAGCTTGTAAATGACATTGCATAGGGCAATGGGTCGAAATTTGTCCGGCGTGTGAGCTTCCTCCCCTTTGGGAACGAGCGCAATGAAGGTGGAGTTCAAGGAGGGGAGGAGCCAGTGCATGGTGCGGGATTCCTCTACCAGATCCCAGACTTCGCTGCTTATTAGATCCCAAAATTCATGAAAAAAGTTAGCTGTAAATCCATCCGGGCCAGGAGCCTTACCGTCTTTGAGCTGCGCCATTGCGTCCTCTACCTCTTGCTTGGAGACCGGTTGAAGAAGGCTTTTATTGTGATCTTCTGTGATGAGCTTGGGAATATGCCTTGTGATCTGTAAGATGGCCTCCGTTCTGCTTCTTGTAGGCTCTTTGAGAATGTCTTGAAAGTGATCTCTGAGCTCTGTTTCCATGTCTTCATGCCTTTCAAGTTTTTCCCCCTGGCTGTTGTTGATGAAGGCAATATTATTGTTCATTCTTCGCTGGATTGTGGTGCGATGGAAGAATTTGGTGTTTTTTTCCCCTTCCTTAAGCCATTTTACTCTGGACTTTTGACGCCAGAGTATTTCCTCTTGCGATCTTCTTGCCTCTAGGGTTGTCCAAAGGTTTTGTTCTTGGTGGGCTAGTTCTTCTGTCCTTCCTTCTGTAATGATGATTTGTTGGAGAGCCTTCATGTCCTGTTCTAAATTTTTCCTGGACTCCGTGATGTTTCCAAAATGGTTTTTGTTCCAGGCCTTCAGCACTTGCTTGAGGTGCCTTAGTTTTTGTTGAAATTTGTACATTTTGGCACCTGCAGGAGGGGCGAAAGTTTTCCAAGCGGTCTGGACTATTTCCTTGAAGTTTGGGTGACTAGACCAGAAAGCTTCGTAGCGAAAAGGTCTATTGCATGGTTTCCCGGGTCTGGTCCATTGCAGCATGATGGGCCAGTGATCCGATCCCCCTTGAGTCAGGATGGAGGCTTGAAAGTCTCCTCCCAGATGAATGGCATTGTCTGAGAGCAGAAATCGGTCAAGACGAGAGGCAATGTGGTGTATCCCTCTTCGCTTATTCGTCCAGGTGAAGGTCCCGTTTGAAGTTTGCACATCGATGAGTAAATTAGTGCTGATGAACTCCCTGAAGCTGGTGCTGTCGTCTTCCAGTTTCCTGCGTCCTCCTGTTTTTTCCTCCAGGTGTGTGATAATGTTGTAATCGCCTCCACTGATCCAAAGTGGATAGCGCCTAGAGGAGTTCAAGTTTGTTAGCGCCTCCAGCGCTTTTATTTTGAGTTGCGTATCTTGAGGAAAGTATGTATTGGTTAGATGGCCATGAATATCCGTTCCAATAAGATGGAATGTAGCTTGAATGAAATGTCGGGTTGCCTGGAAGTCTTGCAAATGAAGGATCTGGGGATTCCAAGCTATGGATATTCCACCTGATGCTCCCATTGCATCTATAGAAATGGATTGGCTTCCGCTCCAAGTCTTGCTAAAGAGCTGCTCTATGGCAGTGATGGAGCTCTTAGTTTCTTGGAGAAAGATTACTGCTGGTTTTTCAGACTGTATCATGCTTCTTAACATTCTGTGTTTTGCGGAGCTATTGAGCCCTCTCATATTCCAGGAGATGAGCTTCATGAGGAACTTTGCGGTTGGGCCTTGTAGAACCTAGTTAATTTCGGGAATCTCCCTGATTCCATTAATTGTTCACCTAAGATGATGGTTCGCTACAACTCTGTTTTGCGTCCCCGTTTCTTCGTTTCTTTTAAGATTTTTTTTCCATCCCATGGGCTGCCTGCCTGAACTCCTAGGCATTTTTTGTGCTGAGCTTTGTTTAATACTACCTCCAATCTGTCTATATCCCCAGGGTGTATATTAGTGTAGGCTTTCTTCTTGCATGCCTCCTCCAATTTGAGGATGTCCAGCCCATCCAGACTTACAGTTTCTATATCTTCCTCCATGTTGATGGGAACATTCAGGTGATCTGCCATTGTTTCTTCATGTAGACTGAGAGCTAGAGCAGCGTCTAGATCCATATCTGAAATCTGTGGATCTTTTTCTATCATTGGCATTTTTTGCTTCGACTTTAGAGGAGCTCCTATTATCTCAGAGGCTGATAGGTGCAGAGGGTTTTTAAGGACTGTAGCCTCATGCATGGGGGGCTGAGAGGCATGAGAATGTTTTTGGAGCTGAGGATCAGAGGGGTCCTCAGGAGTGAGGATCTGGAATCGGTTCGAGGTGTCAAGTTTCGAGTGGCTAGAGGAGGGATCTTTCTGGGATTTTGGAGAGGATGGAGCAGCATTCGTCTTTTTGGCATGTCTTCGGCGCTGGGGGATTTTGACAAACCCTTCAGAATCTTGGACAGGCTCCTTAGCTATGGGCTGGCTTTGGACATTCAGAGGACATTCCCTAAACAGCTGCCCATGTTGATGGCATTTTCGACAGCGAAAAGGAATATGTTCATAATCAAGAGGTTGAACCCACTCATAATCATCGTGATATAGGGTTACCGATTCCGCTAGGGTCTTTTTGAGTTGCAGCTGGACGCAGATCCTTGCATAGGATGTAGATCCTCACCTTTTTGTTTCCTCAGCAACCTTGAGGAAAGTTCCAATGCTGTTGCCGATATCTTGTAGAGTTTCTTCTCTCCAGTATTCCGTAGGTAAAGAGTACATGCGGATCCAGACCGGCACCTGGCTGAGGTCTTCTGTGTCTGGATTGAATCTGGGTTTCCAGTCCCGTAAGAAGAGACCCACAGAGTTGAAGAAATAGGGGCCACCTTCAAATACTCTTGTTTTGTCCTCTAAGCAGGTGAATATTACCGTAAAGAAGCCTTTAGGGCCCATGAGCACCGAGACATGCCCTTTAGGCTTCCATTTGGAGGCAATCCAACCACACATGGCTTTTTCTGTTGGCCAGAAGCCCAGAAATTTTCCGATGAGCGCATGATCTGACATATATTGTATCTCGCCATTGATTCGTTGGCTTGGTAGCTCCACTCGAATTCTTTCTGGCGCTTTGGGGATGCATGTTGTTGATCTTGTCCTTGTTTGTGTCGCTTTAGGACTCTCTGGCATTTCTTCATCATTCTGTGCAATCTGATCTAGATTTTGTGGCTGCTCAGAGTTCTGTGTCGACTCAGAGAACGGATTCGTGGAGGCCTGTATCTTTTCTGGTACACCGTCAGCTGGGATGAGGATGCACGTAGGAGGGGAAGGCTGGGTGCCCGCCCCTCCCATTTGGGAGGACATATCGTGATGAGCAGTCAGGAGCTGTCAGATTTACCGATAACGGTCCTGCAGTGAGCGCTGTGTGCAGCCTGTGAGCAAGGAGCAGGTCTGCGCATTGGCACCAAGTTGCAGAGCGCTACTAGGGTTCTATGTGAAGCATTGAAAATTATTATTAACCAAGATATGACATATTTTTATTTTTTGCGGACATGACATATTTACACATCCTGTTATATTGGTCAATAATTAAAAAGGGAAAATTAAAATGATTACCATGTTTAACGATTTTAAATCCTAAAAAATTTAAATAATATTAGTGTATTAATACATAACATTAGTTGTTGCTAAACTTAACATTATTAAGTTGTCGTTGCTAAAAATAACATTATTAAGTTGTTGGAAGGCAGTTTAAATGATATTACTGTAATAAAACACAAATAATATTGTCTTTGAGTTGTTGCCAAAGTTAACATCATTAAGTTGTTGGAAAGCTTTAGGTTAATTATTGAAGTAAAATTGAATACTCTCAATTTCAAGTGTAATGTTGTGAACATATGTTTCGGCATGGATTAGAGTTTAGAATATCTATTTTATTTCTTAAAAATAAAATAAAAATAATTAAGTTATGATTCTAAAAGGAAAAACATTCACAATTGAATATGAATGAATTTTACATCAAGATTAGGCTCTTTGTTATTGGGATATTACGGAAATATTTCAACTTTAAAATAATGATTAAGGGATACCATGCTATTTGCCGAGATTAAGTTCATTAGGTGTTCTAGTTCAAAATTTATTAGAGAAAGAACACGAAATTTGTTACACCAAAGGAACTATGGGGTTCTACATATGGTTCTACATATGGGCCATGTAGAACAATGATTAATGGATACCATGTTGTTTGTCAAGCTTAAGTTCATTAGGTGCTCTGGTTCAAAATTTCTTAGAGAAAGAATATGGAATTCGTTATACCAAAGGAAGTTTGGGTTTCTACTTATTGGCCATGTCCTTCATCTCTATTAAGACTTTTTTACAATTTAATTTGCTTAATGTCAGTGTTGTTTTTTGCTTGGACCTTAGTAATGTGTAAAGTGGCATGCAAGTGTTTTTTTTGGGGGTCACACTTATTTTAGTGCATGGTACATTTTTCCAATGGCCCATTAGGTTCCATAAAATAGCTACTCTCGTATCCACTTTTCACGTTTTCACCTCAATTGGTTGATATGGTACATAGACACTCCTCTCAATAGTAGAATAATAAAATTTAGAAATAAATAAATTCAAAATGTACACCCCATGCAGAACTTTTGTTTTTTAACTAATTGAGTGTTTAAAGTCTATGATGTCAAATAAGCTCAAATTAATCCTTTGTATTTATATTTGTAATAATATGTTTGGCTTTTATTTTAATACAACATTTCATCTGTAAAGTGATTCTCTTCTTTGTTGTAATGTCCACTTCATTATTTGGTACTTTAACCTTCAATTAAGGTGCATCCTTACTAGAATTTAGTTCTTCTAATTTCTTTTGGTTAAAACACCTACCTAAAATTCCCCTTGGTTTACTGTTTGGCTTCATATTTAATGTTCTATCATCCACTTTCATGTCACAATGAAATCCATTATGTCAGCAACATTTTACATTTAGCACCAAATCTCTTCCTTATAAGTTACCCCACAAAATATCTTAACCATTGCCAAGTTCTATATATTGTTGTGGTAATACACAACACTTAAGATTGTAATTAAGTAACCTATATGCTGCTACACATGTTCTCTTATTCCACCCATCCATCCTTCACCTTGCAATCATGACACTTAAACCCAATAACATTTCCATTCCTATAGCACATCCTTCACCTTTACAATCATGACCTTTAACCCAAGAACCTTTCCCTTCCTATAGACCTTCCTACACCATCTTCTTACTTTCTCTTACCTCAAAATCCCACTAAATCTTAAAGCTAAGTTCCTTTATCTCCTCACTTTGCTTTAGGATTGCACCTCTAACGCACACCTAAATATAAGGTTCAATGGGAGCTCAACAATAGATATTTCACTATTAACAACCAATTTACATATTGATAATGTTGATGACAAAATTTTCTCACTATTTTCATTTAGTTAAGAGATTCCAATTTCTTAACCTCTTAATTTACTTGCCAGACTAGTTCAACCATATAAATTAAATGGCCAGTAAACACTAATAGACATCAAAACACTTACCTCATGATACATCTCACATTGTTAAAAAATAAATAAAAAATACCTTATTATTATTATTATTTAAACATATATAGATTTTTAAAAAACATGTGAAAAGATTATTAACTATGGAGGTTCACCCTCATATTATCATTAGCCAATATCATAGCTTCCTGATACAAGATACCCAAAAAACCAAAATTTATGTTTATATAATAGATGTTCATATGACAATTTTTTAATTAGTCAATTTATTAAAAAATTAGAGAGACTTCACTACCTTTAATATAAATCTCAACCTTTGATCTCTAACTACTATTAAGAATATTCTAGAATATTTTGTGGAGGTTAAATCCATACCATTTACCTAATAATTATTGATGATTCAATTAAAATTTTGGAAGGCCTAATCCAAAATAGACACGGATATTAATGTAATCACATGTCCACCATACATCTACCAATCTCCTTATTAAGCCAATAGGCTCTTTACAACCACATATGGGAGAGACATTGTCATGTTAGTTCAACATATGCATTAGATATTTGTATATTATATTATTGCATCCATACAAATTAAATGGCTAGTAAACGATGATAGACATCCATCCATAATAAGTATCAAAACACTTACTTTAACATACATCTCAATTTAGCATGGTAAGTTAATTCGAGTTGAGGGTATGAGCGATATTTCTTTGCTAGGGTTTGTTAGCCCTGATCACCCATGTTGAGATCATATTGGTTAGCCAAGGCTGCCCACTTCTCCCCTTTTGCATGACTCCTCTCCTCACCTCCTTTGTTGACAGTGACACAATGAATTGTCAATGAGTGATGCCTCACTTGGGTGGGGGGCTGGGGGGGGAGGGGCCTCCTTCCTTACATGATGCTGTCAAATAGAAACCTTTTGTTCAATCAAACAATATGGTGCCAGGGCCCTCAACCTCGACAACTGTTGAAATTCTTGTCATGGGAGCATAATGGAAGACACAAGGTCAAAACCATTACCTACCAAAGGTAGAGAAGAACCCCAAATTTTTAATCCATAATAATCATCTAGAGAAATCATGACAATATATAAAGTATCATGCTCTGATATGCAAGTTTTTGGGAATTTGGCCCCACGAGCAAGACATTTTTTATTGATCGAGAACAAATAGAATCTCCGTGGTCAAATCGAACTCGAGGTAAAGGTTTTTTACTGTGATGTTTGTAGATCTAGAGGACAGAAAACATATTTTTGACAATGGGACCTACTTCATGAATTGTGGGCCTCTTTCTCTATTACTGGGAGCAATGTTACAATCCTAAGAAGGAGGAGTTCCAGGCGACACCAGTTTTGGTGAGGTTTTTTTCCTGACCGGATGATTTTTGGAATCAGATATCGTGGAAGGAATAGGTAATGTGATCGGTCAATTTATGAAAGTATCAGAGATCACAAAGAGATGACGACATGCAACCTATGCTCATATTTGTGTCCACATGAAAATTTACCAACCCGTTCCCGAATTGATTGAGCTAGTTTACCATAATTATATTTGGATGCAACACCTTGACTATGAACATGTCCCCTTCAATTATCATTGTTGTCATGAATATAGACATATGTTCCATGCTTGCCCCTCACCATTATTGAAGAAGCTCAATAGACAACCCAACATTGGGATGAGGAAGGTTTTCAATCAGTAGGGGGAAGGAGATACCACCAACCCTGATCCCAGGCTACTCCCTAGCTTGTTCAGCCTAATCATCCACCACTGCAACTGAGATTCACCTTGGCAGGCCATCCTGCTAGAAAGCCTCCCCCCCTCCCCCCAAAGGAGAAGAAAATCCCTTTCTAATCCTGGAAACCCAGGACCCATTTGATGAGCCTCGGTATTACAACAAGAATGATGCAACTCCCAAGGCTACTAACTTTAATTATCAACCTAAGGTTTGTACAAACTTAAGATGTGTCAGCACTATATGTGTAGAATACAATGTGTCCTTCCTTTGTTGTCATGAGAGAAAAGAAATGCTGCCTATTTGCAAGAATGAAAGACTAAATTTCAAAATGCTTGTCACATGTGATGTTTTAACTAATCTAAGCATGAAATCTAATCTAGACAGTAGTAACTGCTACATGCATGTGTAAATATAAAAGAACTCATTTTTTAATCTTTTTGCTTTATCAATGCAAATGATAATCTTTCCTTGATCTTTGGCAGGGGAGATAAGTGTGGAGGAAGAGGGGTACAATGATTTTGATGGCTTGGAGGTCAAGTAGGGGCATAATTCCAGCTTCAATGATGATTTTTCTCAATTCGGGCTCAAAACAAGCCGCTATAGGATTTCCTATAGGATGTACTAGTTCTCCTACAGGATCACCTAGTTCTCCTACAGGATCCCCTAGTTCTCTTATAGGATCCCCTAGTTCTCCTACATGATTCCCTGTTTTACTACTGGATGTTACAGATTTACTATATGAAATTATAATTCATTGAATGACTAAGAAAATAAAATCCAAATTGGATGGGACAATTTTTTTTATTGACTAGGATGTCTTAGGTCCCCATTCCACGTGGAATCACTCAAAAATGTCTCTGTTAATCCATGCTAAAAAATAGCAGAAAATTACTAGTCGAAAATCTAGAAATTTGAGAACTAGTGAGTCAGTAAATCTATAAAATGCATAACCTAATCAAGTGAAAATGCAATGGGGTAATTTTTGTTATGAACTAGAATGTTTTTTTGATCTAATTCAAGTGGAACTAAATCGATTGAAGCTCGTTATCATCCTCTAAAAAATAACATAAATTTATTGTTCTTTGCCACAAAGGAGCTCCAAAACTCTAGATTTGGGAATAAGAAAGCTAATCCAAGTAGTTCAATGGTTACTATGACTTTCCAAAGATTTTTCAAGGATGAAATGATGCTACAAAAGAACTTACATGAACCATTTAATCCAATCCTACAACAAGAAATCATTAATACTAAATGCAGAAATAGAAAGAAATTAAAAAAAAAGAGACGCATGTGAATATGAAGTGAAAAGAAGGAAAGAAAATGATACAAAAGGGCTCTGAGGCTCTTGGGATGGCCAAGCCCAAAAAAAATCAGAGACCTATGGAGGGGAAAGAGATTTAGAAGTTGAACATGACACCAATCTTCATTAATCTCATCAATACAATTACATCCCTGCAAGAAAATACAATGGAGCTGCAGAAATACAAGTTCTCTCCATAAGAACACTAATAAACCCACCCCCTCCCCCTAGAGGAAAATTAGACTCAGTACTTATACAAAATTAATAGGGATCATTCCCCATGAATGGAGGAAGCTTTCCCACCAAAATCCCTTGATTAGTGGATCTGCTTCCCAATACTAGGAATCTGCATTAAATGGTAGTGAACACATTCACATTTTCTCAATCATTGGAGTTCCACAATTTGTGCCATAATTCCATAATATCTTGTTGATTTATTATTTAATAGTGATCCTCTTTTAGTAGGTAGCAAGTCCCTTAATTATCTCCTCCTCCAAATCTTCATAATCTGCCCAATATTTTCATAATATTCGACAAAAATAAATAATATTAGACACAAATATGCAATCATTCATAAACCTTCCTAATGAATATATTAAAGTTAAAAATACATTATCTAATGCAAAAAGAGAGGTTTAATGTGCTGAAGTATGGTCACGGGCCTTAATTTATGTTTAATTTAGAGGCATGGGCCTTAATTTATGTCTAATTTAGAGGCACATCATACCTCCCTGTTGAAGGTGTTGCTCATCCTTTGAGCAACATAATGACCTCATTGTGCCTCATTCATGGCCCTGGTGGCCTCTTTCTTACACATTGAGAATCTTGGTTGTAAGTTCTGCAAGGACAAACCAAAAAACATATTTGTGCAAAGAAAAGTCCTTATTTCTTGAGATGATTAACTTGCCTTCTTTCCCTTCAAGATGGTTCCTAAATATTTTTCAGTTTGGCAAGGTTTTCCACATCCTTATCAACCTTCTACTACCTTGTTCCACCATTTTGAAACCTTTGAAACCTTCAAAATGTATTTAGATGATAACTAGGACATCCTATAGTAATTCATGTCAAAACTACAAGAAACCCTGTTAAAACTACAATAAACCATTTTTTAGCATAAATGATAGTCTGAGCCTAGGACATGCCCTCAACTTGACTCCCATGCCTTTCTCTCCTTTCTATAACATCTTTTAGGTCTTGGAGAAAAACTAGAAAGAGATTAGATACCTCTTGGAAAGTCTCTTTTCATCACTACAGTTTGAGTTGTGTTTTGATGGTGGATGTCTCATTTCCTTTTGTTGCCTTCTTCTTCTCTCTTGTGGCCTAGATGGTTACCTAATTTCCTTGGAGTTATCTATTTTGATTAGGTCTCTCTTAGGCATTGTCATTTTGGGATTTAACACAATTGTTTCTTTCTTCCTTCTTGTAGCAGCATTTTGCCTTCCTGTAGTAGTCATTCCTTCTTCCTTCAGGGTCTTCTAATGATATGGGAGTGATGAGAAATGACGTAGGTTTGTGAAAATGGAAAGGATGCTCTGTTTTCTTTTTCAACAAATTTCTAGGGCGAGATAGGGTTTGTTCTAGAAATTATGAAATGGGATGGATGAATGATGGATATATAGTGAATATGAAACAGACAGAGGGCTTGGAGTGTTGTGGTGACTTGGTAATTGCAAAAATTTCTTCTTTTAACTATTTTCCTCATTCCTTGAAATCATCATTTTTCATAATTTGAATTTTCATCATTGCATGAGTGAAGGAGTGAACTGAAATTAACTAGTTGAAGGTGACTGAGACTATTGACCCATCATTAGCTTATAAAACCTCATCTCTCATGCATTGAAAACAAATTTCTAACTATAATATGCTCAAGAGAAGAGGTCAAGAATATTTCATACATGTACCTACTTGATGGTTGTTGTGTTAGAGTCGGTCTAGTTATCCCTCCATCAGAGATCAAAGCTATTTTTTGCATTTCATGTTTTAGGTGTCCCACCAGTTTTCATCAGTTGGATTTTGTTAGGCATGCCATAACTCTGATGGAGTGGTCTATGTCATTCATTCCCCTCGTGCATATCACTGTTGGTTTAGGATGAGTCATAAAGCTTCACAAGTCATTGTTTTTTAAATTTTTAGGTCTAGGTCTAAGGTTTGAGTTAATTTAGTCCTGAAAGGTCTTAGAAGGCCAACAGGCCAGAGGGATGCCTTTGATAAATCATCACTTCAATAATTGTCACCATTGTGCAGCTGAATCAGGACTTCTCTTCAAAACTCTGTTTTGAAGGCAAGTCGCCACCTCATTTTTGTAAAAATTGTCAAAATTTTCAGTTCTTCAAATGTTCAAGTGCAGCCCTGGCCTCCTTTGCTGAAGCATATCAGAGCTATACCTGCAAAAAATTATTAGATAAACTCATCATTTCAACCTATTTTATGAAGGAAACCAAAAAGGTCATAGCCTATTAATTTTCAAAAAGTGTCAACAACCAAACACAAGAAAAATGGGTTTTCATTGAGGAAAAATCAAAATGGATGCTATATCAAGTGAATTATCCTCATTTCCAACTCACTACACATTTTGAGAACTAAGAGTATCATTGGAGGGTGATTTTACAAGTTTGAGGCAAGTTCGTGAGTAGTTGGTCAGCTCTAGAGGCGCGTGGCGCACTCAGAGCACACGGCGCATCAGGCCACCTTCTCCTGTGTAAATTAACACAGGTGCGGTTCACTCAGAGCGCGCGGCGCGTTGGGTGAAGCGCGCGGTGCATAGGGTTTGTGCCTACAAATTCGCCAAGAAGCCGCTCAAATCACCTCTCCTCACGCCTAAATTCTCAAGTAGGCCTGCAATCATGACTTGGTTTTGTTTTTGGATGGTGTATATGTGGTGTATATGAAGAAATTACCCTCTCTTTGTCATGAAAAATCAAGTGAACAAAACCCTCCAAGTTCATCAAATTGATGTAATAATTCAAGTCCAAAGTTTGTTGTAGGGTTTTAAAAATTTATTGTTTCCAAGGCTTCATTTTCCCTTCTTTCACATTTCCTATATTCCCCAAATATTTTCCCAAATAAATCCCCACAACACTACACTTTCCTCTCTCAAACTCCCAATCATTCTCCTATACCCATACGATCCCTACCTTATTTCAAAACCATAAAACATCTCTATCCCCCTTGTCCCTTCCCTAATCTCCTCATTTTATTTCCATTGTTCCCATTTCCATAATGCTTCCCTTTTCCTAACAATTCCCATCATTTATGTCCCCTTGGTTACAGCATTTTGATAAAGAGACAAAAAGTCAACAGTCAACTTTTGGCACACAGTTTTATATTAGCAAATATATATATTTCGGCCACCTTGTTTTTAGAGAACATGTCACACACCGAGTCTGAATATGAGTAGGAATATGAAAGTGACTCTACACCGGAGGTCAATGTGCCTAATGTGCCACAAAGTTATCACAGGGGTGGCAAGAGTGGATAGCATGTTAGGGAGGAGGCTACCTCTTTGGCTCAATTACAAGCTTGCCCGCTTGCCATGGATTGTTTTCGGTGCCAAGCATGTTACCAATATTGTGAGATGATCTTACAAACTCAGCATCATCGGGAACTGGTCCGTCTATTTGTCCTTAACTTACAGGATGGCCATGTGAACCTTGCCGGAGTGGATTTCACTTTGTCACCCGACACTATTTCTCAGGCTACCGGAATACCAAATGTGGGGGAGGAATGGAGTAAACGCTAGATGCTAGACCGATATTATTATGAGCCATATGTCAAGCCCGCATATATCAGACACTTGAGCGTGGCCTTTCCTTTCAGATGCCTGAAAGATGAGTTTGCACCATTGATGAAACTCATCATTCGGTATTTCAGCTGTGAGGGCAGATTTTCACATCTCTATGTGTACCATGTACATTTGTTGATGCATTTCACACGGGTATGTATGATGAGCATTTCATTTTTCATGTGCCGAAACATAGAGAGGATGGTACCCTTAGTAGAGAGGAAGACGCTGACACATCAGCACAGGAGCATATATCACTATGCATTGATCAAAATCATAGTTATGCATCAGTTGGCACAGTAGGGTATTGCTTGGGAGGATTTCATCTCCCGTGATTGATTTTCCACGCTATAGCCTCCTCCAGAGATCGTCCATGATGAGGGAGGGTCTTCACAGCAGTTTGACATGCATGAGACCGAGCATGTTGATGCTCCAGCATATGTGACATATCAGAAAGGCCCCAGGGCCTTATTTGCAGCTGCACGACGAGTACTTTCTCCACCTGGGGTGGAAGGGGTCTCGTTGACATCATCACCAGAGCGAGTATTATCTCCACATCACATGGAAGGGGTCTCACTTCCATCTACAACACAGGTACAGAGTCAGGACAGGGGCAAGAGACCCATGGTTGATGAGGGTCCTTCAGGAGTTCAGGATACCGGTATCGTTGATGTTGAGGCTAGTTCACCCAACTCAGAGCTTAAGGAGATTATCCGAGAAAAAAGGGCCGAGAATGAGTCACTAAAAAAGAAATTTCAGATGGCTAAATGGGTGATCAACTACTTAGAGAAGCGCAATAAGCAGTTGGAGGATGAGCATGAACTTTACGAGCCGCGCAAGATTCATGAAGACTGGGAATTGGCTCATAGGCGATCCGGTGATTTGACACCTATTGATCGGGAATTGATGCTCATCCGGGTCAACACTCACTTGGAAAAGTTGTTGGTGAAGGAAAACATGGACAAGGATATGCTTCGCCACATGAAGACTCACTATTTGGCTCGCATGCATGTTTGCAAAGTGAGAATGAAGGTCCTCAAAAGGCATTTGAGCAAAGCACAAAAAAACCGCAAAAGGCCTGATCCGCTTCGAGTTTTGGCCGAGGCTTCACTAGTTGAGCATGATACATGATGGAGGGTCTTCACTCCAATTTTGGGCACATTTGGAGAAAATTTTGTCATTTCAAAATTTTTGGCTTGTAAAATAGGTTTTTGGGTTCTATGCGTTACGCTCAGCATGCGATCCAAAAAATCGAGAGCTCCAAATCACAGGTGGCTTACATTTTTGGATTTTGCATGATGAAATACACATGTTCAGCAATTTCCAAGACATTTCATCAAGTTTTGGGTGATCAAAAGCTCAAAAAACATCATGAAAATCACCTTTCTGCCACTTTTTGCATCAGCAAGTAGTACATTTGGGAGAATTCACTTTTGGAGGGTCAAATGGAGACCAAATTGAAAAATTCTACTTGTGTTGGAAAGTAGACATCCAAAGCTTTCCAACAAGCCCACTTAAGATCAACTTGGATGTCAGGAAGTGCCCGAAAAGTAGCTGCAAAGGCGCGCGGCGCACAGGGCTCAGCCGCGCAGTGCACAGGGCTCAGCCGCGCGGCGCAAAAGGGCTTTTTGGCCAAATTTTCATTGTTCAGCTCAGAAATTCGCCCAGTTTTGACTAGTTTTGACTTGTGATGGGATTTTTCACCCTCGTTGATGTAATTATTGGATATTTATGTTGTTATGACACTTATTTACCAATTCTAGATGATTCATTCATAAAATAGCAAAAATGTAATGAATGAATTGGTTTCCTAGCTTATAGAGGCAAGTTGTTTTGACTGCCTAGATTGTAGTGCTTAGTTTAGAATTGGTTGAAACAGCTCCTAGAATGATGAGCTTGACACCTAGAGGCAAGGGAATGTGTTAGCTTGCCTATATTATGTATTTTCTTAGTCATTTTCAGGGTTGGACTCTTGGGATAACTTGAGACTATATTGTACATATTTTATCAACATTTTTGGCAAAGGAAAGACCAGGGTTTTGCAACACTATTTGGGATCCATGTGGCTTTATGTCTTGATGGTGTGTTTCTCTTAGTACTTGTAAGTTGTGTATGTGCATCATTATCTCTATTGAATCTTATCTTATTAAGCAAATGAAGTGTTAAGGTAGAATCCATGAAATTGCTATGCTCTGCCTTTAAATTTGTTTAATATTCTATGTTTTCTTCAGTTTAAGGAGAATCCTTGAGACCCCTTGATCTCCTTAGCCTCTCCCCGGTCTGATCTATCCATCTCACCTGCTTTAAGGCATCAAAACAATCACCTATCTTGCCCCAAGTGGACCTCTGCAAAAAACTGTGCCTCATCCCCACACCCAAAATTGCCTTTCCCTTGATTTCAACAAAATCATAAAAAATCAATTCTAAACTCTTTGTGCTTCATACCTAGCCTAAAATTAGTCATCAATAAGGTCATCTCGAGCCTTTTCGATTATCTTTTGCCGAGTTTGACCTGGAGAGAACCCTCTCCTGTCCTCGTAGGGCTAGCTACGAGGCTGAGCATGGTTTGATGTGGCCTTGAGTCTTGCCTTATTTCAGCCTAAGCCAGATTTGAGTGCTAACATGTAGTCAAATTGCTTCAAGAAGCGGGTAGTGAGGAAGATCCTATGCAGAGAAGGATAAATAAGATGATTCATTTACATCAGACATGGGAGGAGGTATTTCAAAACACTTGCAAGCTGCAGGAGCGCATCAAAAAGATTTATGACTGGAAAGCAAAGGCAGATACATTTCAGCTAGATGAGGTTGTTCTGAGGTGGCATGCTCGTCATGAAGACAAGGGAAAGCATGGAAAATTTGAAAATTTATGGAAGGTTCCTTACAAGATTGCAGCATATTGCGGCCAAAACGCTTTCCTTCTCAAAGATATGAACGTAGATGAATATCCTGGAGCATCGATCAATGGTCGGCTGTAAAAGAGATACTACTTCTAAATATTTTCTCTCATTTCATTATCATTGTACATATCATTTTACTTTTGTCCTATTACACATCTACACTAATTTATCATCTTCAGTTTGGGGCCCGAGGTGAAGGCTATAATTCTGAAAATGAAAGTTAGTTAGTCTAAGTTTGTCAAGTCAGTTGTCAAAATCTTTAAATTCAAGTTTAGTATTGTCAATGCAATTTTTGTTTTTCAGTCAAATTCTCAAGATTTTGTGTCGGAATAATGACTTCATCACCCAATGGATGAAGGCACTGTCTAGCTCGTACAGAGATCTGCGGTTCTTGGCATCTCCAAGGAGCTACCATCCCCATTGGAGCCAATGCTAGAGTCGGTCTAGTTATCCCTCCATCAGAGATCAAAGCTCTTTTTTGCATTTCATGTTTTAGGTGTCCCACCAGTTTTCATCAGCTGCATTTCGTTAGGCATGCCATAACTCTAATGGAGTGGTCTATGTCATTCATTCCCCTCGTGCATATCACTGCTGGTTTAGGATGAGTCATAAAGCTTCACAAGTCATTATTTTTTAAATTTTTAGGTCTAGGTCTAGGGTTTGAGTTAATTTAGTCCTGAAAAGTCTTAGAAGACCAGTAGGCCAGAGGGATGCCTTTAATAAATCATCACTTCAATAATTGTCACCATTGTGCAGCTCAATAAGGACTTCTCTTCAAAACTCTGTTTTGAAGGCAAGTCGCCACCTCATTTTTGTAAAAATTGTAAAAATTTTTAGTTCTTCAAATGTTCAAGTGCAGCCCTGGTCTCCTTTGCTGAAGCATATCAGAGATATACCTGAAAAAAATTATCATAGAAACTCATCATTTCAACCTATTTTATGAAGGAAACCAAAAAGGTCAGAGCCTATTAATTTTGAAAAAGTGTCAACAACCAAACATAAGAAAAATGGGTTTTTGTTGAGCAAAAATCAAAACGGATGCTATATCAAGTGTATTCTCCTGATTTCCAACTCATTACACATTTTGAGAACTAAGAGTATCATTGGAGGGTGATTTTGCAAGTTTGAGGCAAGTTCGTGAGTAGTTGGTCAGCTCCAGAGGCGCGCGGCGCAATCAGAGCGCGTGGCGCATCAGGCCACTTTCTCCTGTGTAAATTAACACAGGCGCGACGCAGTCAGAGCACGCGGTGCGTTGGGTAAAGCGTGCGGCACATAGGGTTTGTGCCTACAAATTCACCAAGAAGCCGCTCAAATCACCTCTCCTCACGCCTAAATTCTCAGGTAGGCCTGCAATCATGACTTGGTTTTGTTTTTGGATGGTGTATATGTGGTGTATATGAAGAAATTACCCTCTCTTTGTCATGAAAAATCAAGTGAACAAAACCCTCCATGTTCATCAAATTGCTGTAATAATTCAAGTCCAAAGTTTGCTATAGGGTTTTAAAAAATTATTGTTGCCAAGGCTTCATTTTCCCTTCCTTCACATTTCCTATATTCCAAAAATATTTTCCCAAATAAATCCCCACAACACTACACTTTCCTCTCTCAAACTCCCAATCATTCTCCTATACCCATATGATCCCTACCTTATTTCAAAACCCTAAAACATCTCTATCCCCTTTTCCCTTCCTTAATCTCCTCATTTTATTTCCATTGTTCCCATTTCCCTAATGCTTCCCTTTCCTAACAATTCCCATCATTTATGTCCCCTTGGTTACAACATTTTGATAAAGAGACAAAAAGTCAACAGTGAACTTTTGGCACACAGTTTTATATCAGCAAATATATATATTACAGCCACTTTTTTTTAGAGAACATGTCAGACACCAAGTTCGAAAATGAGCAGGAATAGGAAAGAGACTCTACACCGGAGGTAAATGTGCCTAATGTGCCACAAAGGTCTCACAGGGGTGGCAAGAGTGGACAGCATGTTAGGGAGGAGCCTACCTCTTTGGCTCAATTGCAAGCTTTCCCTCTTGCCATGGATTGTTTTCGGTGCCAAGCATGTTACCAATATTGTGAGATGATCTCACAAACTCAGCATCATCGGGAACTGGTCCGTCTATTTGTCCTTAACTTACAGGATGGTCATGTGAACCTTTCCGGAGTGGATTTCACTTTGTCACCCGACACTATTTCTCAGGCCACCGGAATACCAAATGTGGGGGAGGAATGGAGTAAACGCCAGATGATGGACCGATATTATTATGAGCCATATGTCAAGCCCGCATATATCAGAGACTTGAGCGCAACCTTTCCTTTCAGATACTTGAAAGATGAGTTTGCACCATTGATGAAACTCATCATTCGGTATTTCAGCTGTGAGGGCAGATTTTCACGTCTCTATGCGTAACATGTAAATTTGTTGATGCATTTCACACGGGTACGTATGATGAGCATTCCGTTTTTCATGTGCCGAAACATAGAGAGGATGGTACCCTTAGTATAGAGGAAGACTCCGACACATCAGCACAGGAGCATATATCACTATGCATTGATCAAAATCATAGTGATGCATCAGTTGGCACAACAGGGTATTGCTTGGGAGGATTTCATCTCCCGTGATTTATTTTCCATTCTACAGCCTCCTCCAGAGATCGTCCATGATGAGGGAGGGCCTTCACAGCAGTTTGACATGCATGAGACCGAGCATGTTGATGCTCCAACATATGTGACATATCAGAAAGGCCCCAGGGCCTTATTTGCAGCCGCACAACGAGTACTTTCTCCACTTGGGGTGGAAGGGGTCTCATTGACATCATCACCAGAGCGAGTATTATCTCCACATCACGTGGAAGGGGTCTCGCTTCCATCTACAACATAGGTACAGAGTCAGGACAGGGGCAGGAGACCCATGGTTGATGAGGGTCCTTCAGGAGTTCAGGATACCGGTATCATTGATGTTGACGCTAGTTCGCCCAACTCAGAGCTTAAGGAGATTATCCGAGAACAAAGGGCCGAGAATGAGTCACTGCAAAAGAAATTGCAGATGGATAAATGGGTGATCAACTACTTAGAGCAGCGCAACAAGCAATTGGAGGATGAGCATGAACTTTATGAGCTGCACAAGATTCGTGAAGACCGGGAATTGGCTCGTAGGAGACCCGGTGATTTGACACCTATTGATCGGGAATCGATGCTCATCCGGGTCAAAAATCACTTGGAAAAGTTGTTGGCAAAGGAAAACAGGGACAAGGATATGCTTCGCCACATGAAGACTCACTATTGGGCTCGCATGCATGTTTGCAAAGAGAGAATGAAGGTCCTCAAAAGGCGTTTGAGCAAAGCACAAAAACAATGCAAAAGGCCTAATCCACTTCGAGTTTTGGCCGAGGCTTCATTAGTTGAGCATGATACATGATGGAGGGTCTTCAATCCAATTTTGGGCACATTTGGAGAAAATTTTGTCGTTTCAAAATTTTTGGCTTGTAAAACAGGTTTTTGGGTTCTATGCGTCGCGCTCAGCACGCGACCTACAAAATGGAGAGGTCCAAATCACAGGTGGCTTACATTTTTGGATTTTTCATGATGAAATACACAAGTTCAGTAATTTCCAAGGCATTTCATCAAGTTTTGGGTGATCAAAAGCTCAAAAAACATCATGAAAATCACCTTTCTACCACTTTTTGCATCAGCAGGTAGTACTTCTGGGAGAATTCCCCTTTGGAGGGTCAAATGGAGACCAAATTGAAAAATTCCACTTGTGTTGGAAACTATACATCCAGACCTTTCCAACAAGCCCACGGGAGCTCAATGTGGATATCAGGACGTGCCCCAAAAGTAGTTGCAACGGCGTGTGGCGCACAGGGCCTTTTCGCCAAATTTTCACTGTTCAGCTCAGAAATTCGCCCAGTTTTGACTAGTTTTGACTTGTGATGGGATTTTTCACCCTCGTTGATGTAATTATTGGATATTTATGTTTTTATGACACTTATTTACCTATTCTATATGATTCATTCATAAAATAGCAAAAATGTAATGAATGAATTGGTTTCCTAGCTTATAGAGGCAAGTTGTTTTAACTGCCTAGATTGTAGTGCTTAGTTTAGAATTGGTTGAAATAGATCATAGAATGATGAGATCGACCCCTAGAGGGAAGGGAATGTGTTAGATTGCCTATATTATGTTTTTTCTTATTCATTTTCAGGGTTGGACTCTTTGGATAGATTGAGACTATATTGTACATATTTTATCAGCATTTTTGGCAAAGGAAAGACCAGGCTTTTGCAGCGCTATTTGGGATCCATGTGGCTTTATGTCTTGAGGGTGTGTTTATCTCAGTACTTGTAAGTTGTGTATGTGCATCATTATCTCTATTGAATCTTCTCTTATTAAGCAAATGAAGTGTTAAGGTAGAATCCATGAAATTGATATGCTCTGCCTTTCAATTTGTTTAATATTCTATGTTTTCTTCAGTTTAAGGAGAATCCTTGAGACCCCTTGCTCTCCTTAGCCTCTCACTGGTCTAATCTATCCATCTCACCTGCTTTAAGGCATCAAAACAATCACCTATCTTGCCCCAAGTGGACCTCTGTAAAAAATTGTGCCTCATCCCCACACCCAAAATTGCCTTTCCCTTGATTTCAACAAAATCATAAAAAGTCAATTCTAAACTCTTTGTACTTCATACCTAGCCTAAAATTAGTCATCAATTAGGTCATCTCGAGCCTTTTCGATTATAATTTTCCGAGTTTGACCCGGAGAGAGCCCTCTCCTGTCCTCGTAGGACTAGCTACGAGGCTGAGCGTGGTTTGATGTGGCCTTGAGTCTTGCCTTATTTCAGCCTAAGGCAGATTTGAGCGTTAACATGTAGTCAAACTTCTTCAAGAAGCGGGTAGTGTGGAAGATCCTATGCAGAGAAGGATAAATCAGATGACTCATTTACAGCAGAGACCGGAGGAGTTATTTCAAAACACTTGCAAGTTGCAGGAGCGCATCAAAAAGATTTATGACCGGAAAGAAAAGGCGGATACATTTCAGCTAGATGAGGTTGTTCTGAGGTGGGATGCTCGTCATGAAGACAAGGGAAAGCATGGAAAATTTGAAAATTTATGGAAGGGTCCTTACAAGATTGCAGCATATCGTGGCCAAAACACTTTCCTTCTCAAAGAGATGAACGGAGATGAATATCCTGGAGGGTCGATCAATGGTCGGCTGTTAAAGAGATACTACTTCTAAATATTTTCTCTCATTTCATTATCATTGTACATATCATTTTACTTTTGTCCTATTGCACATCTACACTAATTTATCATCTTCAGTTTGGGGCCCGAGGTGAAGGCTATAATTCTGAAAATGAAAGTTAGTTAGTCTAAGTTTGTCAAGTCAATTGTCAAAATCTTTAAATTCAAGTTTAGTATTGTCAATGCAATTTTTGTTTTTCAGTCAAATTCTCAAGATTTTGTGTTGGAATAATGACTTCATCGCCCAATGGATGAAGGCATTGTCTAGATCATACAGAGATATGCGGTTCTTGGCATCTCCAAGGAGATACCATCCCCATTGGAGCCAATGTTAGAGTCGGTCTAGTTATCCGTCCATCAGAGATCAAAGCTCTTTTTTGCATTTCATGTTTTAGGTGTCCCACCAGTTTTCATCAGTTGCATTTCGTTAGGCATGCCATAAATCTGATGGAGTGGTCTATGTCATTCATTCCCCTCGTGCATATCACTGCTAGTTTAGGATGAGTCATAAAGCTTCACAAGTCATTATTTTTTAAATTTTTAGGTCTAGGTCTAGGGTTTGAGTTAATTTAGTCCTGAAAAGTCTTAGAAGACCAGTAGGCCAGAGGGATGCCTTTGATAAATCATCACTTCAATAATTGTCACCATTGTGCAGCTGAATAAGGACTTCTCTTCAAAACTCTGTTTTGAAGGCAAGTCGCCACCTCATTTTTGTAAAAATTGTCAAAATTTTCAGTTCTTCAAATGTTCAAGTGCAGCCCTCGTCTCCTTTGCTGAAGCATATCAGAGCTATACCTGCAAAAAATTATAAGAGAAACTCATCGTTTCAACCTATTTTATGAAGGAAACCAAAAAGGTCAGAGCCTATTAATTTTCAAAAAGTGTCAACAACCAAACATAAGAAAAATGGGTTTTCATTGAGAAAAAATCAAAATGGATGCTATATCAAGTGAATTCTCCTCATTTCCAACTCATTACACATTTTGAGAACTAAGAGTATCATTGGAGGGTGATTTTGCAAGTTTGAGGCAAGTTCGTGAGTAGTTGGTCAGCTCCAGAGGCGCGCGATGCATCAGCATAGTCGCGCGGTGCACTCAAAGCGCGCGGCGGATCAGACCACTTTCTCCTATGTAAATTAACATAGGCGCAGCGCACTCAGAGCGCATGGTGCGTTGGGTAAAGGCGCGACGCATAGGGTTTGTGCCTACAAATTCGCCAAGAAGCCGCTCAAATCACCTCTCCTCACGCCTAAATTCTCAGGTAGGCTAGCAATCATGACTTGGTTTTGTTTTTGGATGGTATATATGTGGTGTATATGAAGAAATTATCCTCTCTTTGTCATGAAAAATCAAGTGAACAAAACCCTCCATGTTCATAAAATTGTTGTAATAATTCAAGTCCAAAGTTTGTTGTAGGGTTTTAAAAAATTATTGTTGCCAAGACTTCATTTTCCCTTCTTTCACATTTCCTATATTCCCCAAATATTTTCCCAAATAAATCCCCACAACACTACACTTTTCTTTCTCAAACTCCCAATCATTCTCCTATACCCATATGATCCCTACCTTATTTCAAAACCCTAAAACATCTCTATCCCCCTTGTCCCTTCCTTAATCTCCTAATTTTATTTCCATTGTTCCCATTTCCCTAATGCTTCCCTTTTCCTAACAATTCCCATCATTTATGTCCCCTTGGTTACAACATTTTGATAAAGAGACAAAAATTCAACAGTCAACTTTTGGCACACAGTTTTATATCAAGAAATATATATTCCAGCCACCTTGTTTTTAGAGAACATGTTAGACACCGAGTCCTAATATGAGCAAGAATATGAAAGTGACTCTACACCGAAGGTCAATGGGCCTAATGTGCCACAAAGGTATCACAGGGGTGGAAAGAGTGGACAACATATTAGGGAGGAGCCTACCTCTTTGGCTCAATTGCAAGCTTACCCGCTTGCCATGGATTGTTTTCGGCGCCAAGCATGTTACAAATATTGTGAGATGATCTCACAAACTCAGCATCATCAGGAACTGGTCCGTCTGTTTGTCCTTAACTTACAGGATGGTCATGTGAACCTTGTCGGAGTGGATTTCACTTTGTCACCCGACACTATTTCTCAAGCCACCGAAATACCAAATGTGGGGGAGGAATGGATTAAACGCCAGATGCTGGACTGATATTATTATGAGCCATATGTCAAGCCCGCATATATCAGACACTTGAGCGCGGCCTTTCCTTTCAGATACCTGAAAGATGAGTTTTCACCATTGATGAAACTCATCATTCAGTATTTCAGCTGTGAGGGCAGATTTTCACGTCTCTATGCATACCATGTACATTTGTTGATGAATTTCACACGGGTACGTATGATGAGCATTCCGTTTTTCATGTGCCGAAACATAGAGAGGATGGTACCCTTAGTATAGAGGAATACCACGACACATCAGCACAGGAGCATATATCACTATGCATTGATCAAAATCATAGTGATGCATCAGTTGGCACAGCAGGGTATTGCTTGGGAGGATTTCATCTCCCGTGATTTATTTTCCACGCTACAGCCTCCTCCAGAGATCGTTCACGATGAGGGAGGGCCTTCACAGCAGTTTTACATTCATGAGACCGAGCATGTTGATGCTCCAGTATATGTGACATATCAGAAACGCCCCAGGGCCTTATTTGTAGCTGCACGACGAGTACTATCTCCACCCGGGGTGGAAGGGGTCTCGTTGACATCATCAGCAGAGCGAGTATTATCTCCACATCATGTGGAAGGGGTCTCTCTTCCATCTTCAGCACAGGTACAGATTCAGGATAGGGGCAAGAGACCCATGGTTGATGAGGGTCCTTCAGGAGTTCAGGATATCGGTGTCATTGATGTTGATGCTAGTTCGCCCAACTCAGAGCTCAAGGAGATCATCCGAGAGCAAAGGGCCGAGAATGAGTCACTGCAAAAGAAATTGTAGATGGATAAATGCGTGATCAACTACTTAGAGTAGCACAAGAAGCAGTTGGAAGACGAGCATGAACTTTATGAGCTGCGCAAGATTCGGGAAGACCGGGAATTGGCTCATAGGAGACCCGGTGATTTGACACCTATTGATCGGGAATCAATGCTCATCCGGGTGAACACTCACTTGGAAAAGTTGTTGGCAAAAGAAAGTAGGGACAAGGACATGCTTCACCACATGAAGACTCAATATTGGGCTCGCATGCATGTTTACAAGGCGAGAATGAAGATCCTCAAGAGGCGTTTGAGCAAAGCACAAAAACAACGCAAAAGGCCTGATCTACTTCGAGTCTTGGCCGAGGCTTCATTAGTTGAGCATGATACATGATGGAGGGTCTTCACTCCAATTTTGGGCAAATTTGGAGAAATTTTTGTCGTTTCAAAATTTTTGGCTTGCGAAACAAGATTTTGGGCTCTATGCGTCCCATAAGATGGGGAAGTAAAAATCACAGGTGGCTTACATTTTTGGATTTTTCATGATGAAATACAAATCCTCAGCAATTTCCAATGCATTTCACCAAGTTTTGGGTGATCAAAAGCTCAAAAAACATCATGAAAATCACCTTTCTGCCACTTTTTGCATCAGCAGGAAGTACTTCTGGGAGAATCCACTTTTGGAGGGTCAAATGGAGACCAAATTGGAAAATTCCACTTGGGTTGGAAAGTAGACATCTAGGGCTTTCCAACAAGCCAACCTGAGCTCAATTGGGATGCCGGGAAGTGCCCCAAACGCAGGTGGAAATGCGCGCAGCGCACAGGGCTCAGGGGCGCGGCGCACAGGGTTTTTTGGCACAGTTTTCCTCCTCAGCTCAGCGAATCAAGCCAGTTTCACCTGTTTTGACTCATGATGGGATTTTTCACCCTCCTTGATGTAATTATTGGATATTTATGTTGTTATGACACTTATTTACCTATTCTAGATGATTCATTCATAAAATAGAAAAAATGTAATGAATGAATTGGTTTCCTAGCTTATAGAGGCAACTTGTTTTGACTGCCTAGATTGTAGTGCTTAGTTTAGAATTGGTTGAAACAGCTCCTAGGATGATGAGCTCTATCCCTAGAGGCAAGGGAATGTGTTAGCTTGCCTATATTATGTATTTTCTTAGTCATTTTCAGGGTTGGACTCTTGGGAATAGTTTGACACTATATTGTACATATCTTATCTGCATTTTTTGGCAAAGGAAAGACCAGGGTTTTGCAGCACTATTTGGGATCCATGTGGATTTATGTGTTGATGGTGTGTTTCTCTCAATACCTGTAAGTTGTGTATGTGCATCATTATCTCTATTGAATCTTCTGTAATTAAACAAATGAAGTGTTCAGGTAGAATCCATGAAATTGTTGTGCTCTGCCTTTAAATTTGTTTAATCTTCTATGTTTTCTTCAACTTAAGGAGAATCCTTGAGACTCCCTTGCTCTCCTTAGCCCCTCACCAGTCTGATCTACCCATCTCACCTGCTTTAAGGTATCAAAACAATCGCCTATCTTGCCCCAAGTAGACCTCTACAAAAACTGTGCCTCATCCCCGCACCCAAATTTGCCTTTCCCTTGAATTCAACAAAATCATTAAAAAATCAATTCTAAACTCTTTGTACTTCATACCTAGCCTAAAATCAGTCATCAATTCGGTCATCTCAAGCCTTTTCGATTATCTTTTACTGAGTTTGACCCGGAGAGAGCCCTCTCCTGTCCTCGTAGGGCTAGCTACGAGGCTGAGCATGGTTTGATGTGGCCTTGAGTCTTACCTTATTTCAGCCTAAGGTAGATTTGAGCGCTAACAGGAGGATTGGTTTGACAAGCCTGAGTAACAGTCAAATGAGAAGGAAAATGTTCTGCAGATGGTTGGGTTGTCTCATCCCTGGCTACTTGAGACTCTGGATTCTCGTCATCAAGATGTTCAACAATAATAGGTGATGTAGAAGCATTTACTACACAACCATATCACATATTTATCTCATTAAACTCCATGGTAGAAATGTTGTATGAAGGAAGGTTGAGGGCGTCTTCTTGTTAAGCGTCCTTATTATTTTGATTTGGGTTTGGTTGAATAGGAAGTTGAGGCTAGAGAGGACGATTATTGGAGAGGACATTAGAGGGTAGTTGTAACTATTGTTGTTGTGTAGGTTGAGGAAATTGACCAGCAGGGGGAACAGGACTACGCCAACTTTGAGACCATGAAGAACTTGAATTAGGTTGAGGACACCATGGTTGCCAAGGTGGGTATTGATAATACTAAGGCCAAAAAGGAACTAATTGAGGATTCATGTTATAATACTAAAAAGGATCCTAAGACGTACCTGGATTGTAACCTGATAACCGTGGCTTCCATGGCTTCTTAGACCCCATAAAGCATAGCTAATCTAGTTCTTCATTTGTCCCTTGAAATATTGCTTTTAGTGCTGGAAGTGATGGACATGCACTAGTGGAGTGGTTCTACTCACAGATAGCACATGTTTCTATAGTGACTAGTAGACACTCCTTCAATGGGTGTTTCTTTCTACACCATGGGTAGAAAATAGCCATTGTTCTTTCCAACTCCATCTGCTTTTGATTTTTCTATAATGTGTTCATTTGGGAGGATATTTTACATAGGATATCAGTTTTCAAATTATCCACCAAGTTCCCAATTTCGTCTTTTGTGATTCCCCCACTTGATTTTTTGAAAGTTCAGATCCCTTGTTTATTCCTTGCAGCTCCTCTTGAGCATTGAATACAGAGTTCACAGATGGTGTCAAAGTCTTCCTTAGATATATCCCCTTTGCCTACTATGTTTAATAGCTCCAAAGACTCTTCCCTCTGGGCCTGGAGAAAAATAATTTTCAAAATATCCTTATCCATGTCACTATGGCCATACCTTTGGAGAGTGTACTTAAAGTGCTCTACACAGTCCTCCATATTTTCATCCTCCTTCTACATAAACTTGAAAATTTCTTTGCTTATGTCTTGGGATTTACAATAATCCTGATATTTCTCTAGGAAGGTCTTCTTCATGTCATCCCAGGTAGAAATGGTTTTCCCTCCTAAACCCATGAACCATCGCAATGCTGTCCCTTTTAATGTAGCAATAAAAATTTTCAAATTTTGAGCATCATTGACATAGACATACCCTTTACAAATGATATCAAACTTGAAAAGGAAGGTGTATGGATCCTCCATGGAAAGCCCATGGACGTTTGGCAGTGCGGTCAGCTGAGTAGGCTTCATTGGTGCATCACTCGTAATTTCCCCAATTAGGAAATCAGTTGAAGATGTTGCAGGTGCCATAACTATCCTCCAATACTCGCTTGGAACTTCAACAGGTTCTTTCTATGTAGCAATTGGTGGTTGTGAATATTTGACAACACTCCCTTGATCATGAGGTGAAGAGAATCCTCTGAGGCTTGCTTCTTCAATCCTTAACTGTATTTCTTCTTCTGACCCTCTGTTAGCTACCTCCTCCCTGTCTGATGCCAAACGAAGTGTCTCTGCTTTCTCTGCTGCCCTATTTCCTATTTCTCCTACAGCTATTGAAGGGGATACTTTCACCTTTGGAGGCTTTATAGGTTGTTCGGAAGAATGTCCTTTAGATCTTGTGGGAACCATCACCCTAGCAGCAGCTTGCGAAAAGGCTTCTGATGTAGCTTTCGTAATAATTTCCTAGATATAGGTATTCCTCCACAAATCCTTCCTTCCTTGTCTTTGGGGTCCTACTCTACCCCTGTTATTCAAACCCTTTTTCATACATTTATTGGAAAGAAAACATTAAAAATTTCATAACTCAAAACCTGGAGCAGGGCGAGGAAACTCTTTTCCCTCTCCAGGAAGAGAGGGTGATTTAAAAACAATAAATTAGCAAGAAAAACTAAATCTTAGGAACTAGAGCATGGTGAGGAAACTCTTTCCCTCCCCAGAACAAGAGAGTGGCCCCTATCAAAAGGAAAAGGAAAAAAAAGAAAAACAAGGAAAACAAGTAATGGTAAGGATCTGGAGTAGGGTAACAATTCCCTCCCTAGAATGAGAGATTGGTTTCTACAGAATCAAAAAAATGGAAAATAAACAAAAAGAAAAGAAAAGAAAACACTACGCTTGAGGCTCAAAGAAGGGAAATAAATTCCCTCCCTAAGACGAGAGATTGATCCATAGATCATTGTAGATCATGTTCTTTCACCATGTTACCCTCCCCAATAACGGAACTAAAATGGTGGTGTCCGAGTGTGAATACATATTCAAACCCTTTCCAAATTTAATTTATCAATCTGGGTGCATAATTTGTTTCAAGGTAATGTGCAAAATATATGCAGGTAGCAATGTCACAATCAATCACTAGTCATAGAGTCAACAATAAAGTTAACCAAAGAGTCATTGTGACATCAATTAAGAATGAATTGTAGAACTATAAGAGGAATTCACAACAATTAACTAAAATACTATAACAGAAATCAAATTATCTCAACACATATGAAATAACAATGCACAAAAATAACGCAACAACTAATCAAAAGAGTGGGCCCAACTCTTTGACTAGGGCTAAGATGGATTCACAACTTATAGAGAGAACAACAAAATAACTTGCATTCGATTAATTTAAACAATATTATGTTACAATCTCAATATCTTGCATGGCTAACCCGCATTCACAGAATTGAAACCCCTCTTATACAATATAGAGAGAAAAATATTTCTCTAGATGGCAGCTAATGTTCTATCATTATACAATTGTTACAAAAGCCAAGCTAGTTGCCAAGAGAAAGACAAGAAAGGTCTGGAGCAGGCAATTAATTTGTTATGCTATTACAAAAATTGTTGATATGATATTGGAAACTCAGAATTTCTTCTGTGTTTTTCACCTACATCGTTTGACCGCCAGATCTACGGAAATGGCAAATTAGTAACTCGCATAGGAAAATTATCCATAACTATTACTTCATTAATTAAACATTAGATGAAAGCAATCAAAGAGGGTTTACCTTATGCATTTAGGGAGATTATTGAAATTAAATGATACAAAAGAGTGAGAGAGAAAAAAAAATGGAGGGAAAAAGTATGCAAGTTTGGCACCCAACAATGTGTGTTGTAATGTAACATATTTTCAAGTGGAAGTTCAAGTGTCAATACTTGGATGTAACAGTCATAGAGTAGATGAAGATACGTGAGGGTAGATGAAATATCATAAAGGGGAATGTCAAGGGCCACTCCACCCTTTCCTATAAATAGAAGCTCATAACTCATTTTAAAGGCTTTTGGTCAGCCAAGCTTTTGGTAGGACTATCTTAGAGAGAGCTTGGCAGTATTGTAATGAGCCTTGGCTTCTCCACTACACAGAGCTAGTATATCTTTTTGGAGGAGCAGACGGTTGTGGATATAACGTTCTGATGTCAAAACTAGTAGTTAGAAATGGATGTATTGTATGACTGGAACTTGCACTTATTAATATAACCAAGCCAACACATTTCATGTATATGTTGTGTTGTATTCTATGCTATCAGGTTTAATCTAAATGACATATGTATTTGTTTTCTTATGCATGCATGCATGGAATTTTATGTGTATGTATGTATGAATCTTTATGAAATGTGTTGTTGGTTTAACCGTCACTTTGGATTGCTAGTGAACTTGTGTTCCATGTTGTGATGCATCTTTGCTCGTGTGTTCCCTTGTTAACCCTGTGCTATCACAGGTTTCTAAGGGCCGCACTCATATCAACCCCTGTGTGTTTGAACCTCTCATGCACCTTCCTTGGCTTACTGCAACTGTCACACCCTTGCTACCAACAAAGACATCTTACTTTCCTCTGTGTGAAATCTTGGTCAAGGAATTACCGTACGACCCACTACTACAACACCTACACCAAACGGTCTAAGTTCTAATTGGGACTCCTTACAGAGGAGATCCCCTTACATGTTGGAGGGTCCAACACCATCAACAAGTATTAACATGAAAAAACCAAAACAAAATAGGAATAGAGATGGGAAAAAGGAAACATAAATGCGAGTTTTATTTTTTTTGGAATGAGCGATGAGGCAAAAAAGCTAAAAATGCATTGTGGAGGAAGTTAAGCTACCTTGCATAGAATGTATTCAAGGAGTTAGCTGCATAGATTTAGAGGCAAGGTATGTCTCCTATATTTTCATCTGTATCATGTAAGGATTCTCTTGCATGTGTGAGTAGCATGAGAAAGAAAAAGAAGGAGAGATGAAAAGTTCGTTCAATGATCTGACTCTAGATATGGCTATGAATGTTAGCACTTGTCGATCGATGTCACCAATGTTGATTGTCGCTTTATGGAGGGTTATACCTTGTGATTTATGGATTGTTAATGCCTATGGAATGTGAAGAGGTAGATCCATGCAAGAGCCCCTTGTTACTGGGGGGATTGGCACATAATTTGGATGTGAAATGTCCCATGGTGGAACTTTGTAGTGAATGAAATCAACAAAAAAAAAATGTTGGGAGTTGTTGGGGCCAAGAACCAGAGGCATAAGAGATAGTGACAACTTTTCCAAGTGACCCGTTAACAAGACTTGCTTCAACCCATAAATTTCTTGTTAGGATGACTTGTTGTCCAATGCATATAAGTACTTTTGCAGCTAGTTTTTCATCCTCTTGAGTGGCACATGGAATTTGTTTCATTTGGTGGGTATAGCAACACGCAATTGGCATGTTCATTTTTTTAGCATGGCATTATTGTGGAGAGATATCGATGCATTATTTGCATAAAGGTACATAGAATTTTCAAATGTTTTTTGCTCATAAGGTGGAAGCTTGGATTTCATGTGTGCCATGAGAAGTTTCCGATCATCTATTATGGGGGTTGCAATGCAAAGATTGGAAAGGAGTTTTCAGAATACAATATGAGCAGTGCATATGCCTTACTGGTGGAAAATTGTTGAGAGTGTGACAATTGTATCATATCTCCACCAAAGAGCATTGTCACGAGATGTGCCCACATACATTGGTGTCTGTTTGACTAGAGGCAAGTGACTAAGGTCACCTACAAGGATTATGGAGTGGCCACCGAATGGGGTGTTTCTAATGGATGGGAATGCCTCTCACAAATGGTCATCAATTTGAGCAAGAATTTTAGGACCAAGGAAGCTCATCTCATTAATGAGAATGTATTTCACGTGTTGAATTTATTCTTGAAGGTTTATAAATTATTTAATTTCAAGAGATTGCATAGAAGATATAGGGATACGAAGGTCAGAGTGCATTGTAAGTGCATTTACGTGGAATGCTGCAACACAATTTGGAGAAAGTAACAGTAAAGGGTTAGCTCTATTGCTAGAGGCAGTTAAGAAGTAATTTTTGAGACATTCAATTAGGAAATATTTGTCGGTGCCAACAGTGCCTTGGATAAGCATTTTTAGTGGTGGTTTGGAGGCATTGCTAGTAAAGTGGGCAAAAAAGATATTAAAAGTGATGTGCTAGCTTGGTGACAATGAGGAAAGGGAATGTGTAGTTGGGGAGGGGATTTGGCATAGTTGTGTGAAGGAGCACTTGAATTCTGTGAAGCGAATGGGCATCTCTTGAAAGTGTGAATGGATAGTGGAATGAGTCTAATTATGGTTTGCATCAAAGTCACAGTGCCCAAGCAGTTCTAGCTCATCAAAGATAATATTGTTATTTGGGTGGAGTTGGGAAAGGAATTTCCATTCATCCATGTCCATGATGCATTGGGGGTCCATTTAAACAAGAGAGTCATTAGGAGAGGTGGGTAAGGGTAGGTCTATAGGTGCATAATGCACATGCCATGCATGGTATGTGTGTTTAAATTGTTCCCACTGTGGGACAATTGCCTCGTTCTTTGCACCAATATCATCTGGTAGTTTATAGAAACCGTAGTACAAGAGAAATTCACTTCATCAAAAGTCGATATAAAATTATGAATTTGTAGATGGAATAGAGGTATAGCGAGGAATGATGCATATAACCATGGAAAGGGAGATGTGTTTCTATGGTGATGTCCTATGATGGGAAGAAAATGACCAGGAATGTTCGGCTTCAATAAGAGAAAATGATTCAAGTGAGGGAGGTCTTTGCATGTATGAAGTGATGAAGGCTGTTGTTGGAAGATAGATATCCAAGTTATGTGAGCCGCATCTAAAAACATTTATATTATCATTAAGGGAGACAAAAGAGTGGTTGCATTTTGTTAGTGGGAGTTTTTGGAGCATGTATCATGTTTATTGTGCACCGATGTCCCTATCAGCAACAAGTTCAGTCATGAGTTTACGAAAGATAGTGACAGTCGGGGCATTGATGGGAGAACTCATGGCAAGGCAGGAAAGAATTTGGTGGTAGCTTATGAGGGTTGTGGACATTAAGCTTATCGTCATTTCTAACAGGAGAATATTTTTTATGGCCAAAAGTATTGATGCCCATGGAAGAGGAATCATGTAATTCCCAAGGGACTCCATAGCAGCATGTTGTGGAATTGTTCCTTTTACGAAGGTAGGTAGAGAAATGGAAGTTTGTGTGCCATTGGACATAGTTGACAAGCTCCTCGTAGTCTTGTTGTTCTTTGGAAGAGAGGATTTCAAGTGTTGCAAGGAGGCAGGGATCATGATCCAATGTTCAATTGATTCTGGAATCTCTTTGATGGAGTGGGCAAGGGTTCCAAGTAGTGATGTATGAATCAAAATAAGCTTTAACAACAACAACACTTTCTTCATTAGTCCAGTTGAGATCATCCATTGATGGTGCATTTGAGAACCATAAGAATCCATATATATCTACAAATCCTCTATGTTGTTGATGAGCCTCATAAATGGGTAATTATATGGGCTCATTTTACCTCCTAACCTAGTCAAATTATCTTAGCTTATTGTATTATTTTCTGATTATATTTATGCTTATAGGGTGAGTTGAGTTAGTTATTGTGGTCTAACATGTATTTAATGCAGATTTTTGATGGATTTCGAGGTCAAAGTCAAGGATCTAGTGGTCAAACTACAACAATAACTTGAAGTAGATAGAGGAGAGGACTTATAGGAGGGAATCCCCCTCATTTACTACTCCTCACTTCGAATTCCCCTTCATTAAGCTCGGAGTACAAGTAGCTGAATCATGCACTAGAAGGCAGCCGAGCAAGTGGAAGATGATTGATAGTTATCTCAAGTTTTGGGAGCTAAGCCTCCTTGATTTTAAGGAAGTTGTTGGTAGCTTCAGATGCATAAGTAGAGAGGCCTAGGGCCTCACTAGGGTCAGATTTTTTTTGCTTGTGTACACTCTACTCAAATTTCGAGCTTAATATTTTCTGATAGGTTTATGTAATCTTGCTATTTTCTGATAATGAAAATGGAATCCTTTTTGACCTAGCATTGAGTTACCTCAGACGGTTGAAGCTCTTGGGTTAGGGCCCAATCCAAGCAGCCAACCTCCTCCTTACTTGTATTTATATTCTTTACCTCAGTTTGTAGATTAGTTCGTTGTTAGATGTATTTATCTTATGGTTAAGAATAGGTTGCTTTTGATGATTTAGTAGCTTGCTTCCCTTTGTGCTTTTTGTAGTAGGTTAAGCAGTGATTAGAGAAGATTCAAAAGGCTAGAAATAGTGCCTTGGCATCTCTTCCTCCCTCTGGGACCATGATTTGAGGCAAAGACTCTCTTGCTGCCCCAAAAACACAGATTTTCCGCATTCCTAGGACTTCTAGTGTTTGCAGCTCTCTAGTAGGTTGATAGTCGAGTTTTGTTATGTTTTAGATCTTCTTTATCATGTTCACTTCCTGATTTTCAATAGTCCTTTTGCATGCTTTCCTTTCTTACAGTATTTCCCAACATTTCCTTCTATACATCATAGTTTAGGCCATTTTAATGCAAAACTCTATTTTTCCTAGGATGCACTCATTTCAATGGTTGCTTGATTGTACTGGTTGACTATCAGTTTTCTATGCAGCAGATCTCTTCTAGCAGTAGGCCAACTCACCAGCAATCACACCCTCCATCTGATCCATGCCCTATAGGTCTCCCAAACCTCACCTCAATTCTACCCTAGTTTCCTTCATTTTTCATAGAACTTCTTCCTCTCTCCTTGAGTAAACCCAATCATTTTTCTCTCTCCTAGTGATTCATGGTAGACCTTAGGCACCCTAACACCTCATTCCAACCTTCATTCACCTTTTCCACCCACTCTCACACCCTCAAAACAATGAAAATTTCTCTCGACATCCTCCTGTAGGCCTCCTGTAGTTTTTCTTGTAGGCTTTCTTTTGAAGGCCGAGTGTGGAAAAAGCCTCTTGAAGGCCACCTAAGACCTCCTAGGACCCATCCACAGCATCCTACATCCTCCCAAGCTCCAAAAATTCCCTCTAACGTCACTTGTTCGCTGCCACACTCACACACAATAAATTAGATGCATGTTAAATTCACATAAAAAACCAAAAATATGTTTGTTTTGCTTATTTACTCCCAAAAATAGCATGGTTAGATGTTGTTTACTTCCTTGAGTAGGTAATGGCATTTATTTCATGGTTTTCATAATGTTTTTGGCAAAAGTAGAATTAGCTTGTTAATTAGGGTTTACCCAGTTTTACTTTACATTCCAGTCTTTCTCCTTTTTGCAGTTAGAATAGAATTTGTAGAGTAATCTTTCTTTCCTTTCATCACACATAGAGCTTCTTCTAAAATCTATAGAGGTTGGCTTGATCTCCTATTGATCTCGCGCAGGCTAACCAAGTGACAACCTACAGTGAGAACTAGTACTTGTGCATATAGCACCAACACTTCCAGGTTTGTTATGAACCACCAGGTTGATAAAAGTAAAGTTGGCAGCCCAAGAGTTGTAGCATTCTTGCTGCAATACTGGCGCTCACCACTTTTTGGCGCCATTGTCAGGGAATAATTAGAGTATTTTGTGATTACTGCTTTCTTCTATTTCCTATTACAACATTCTACTAATAGTTTATTTCAGCAAAAGTAGACTAGTCATTTCTTTTCTTTCAGTTATGCATTTCCTTGCTTTCCTTTCCAATTAGTAATTTCATTTCCGCTAGTTGCAATTTGTTTTGTTCAATCACAATTTTATTTTTTACAGGTACTTTTAGTGTGGGGAAAAAGAAACAAAAAAAGCCAACCAAAAATATTTTCTTTCATGCCTCATAGGAGTAGATATAACTTAGCAAATTTTTTGTCCAACACCCGCACTGCTTCACATAGCCAACCTTCTCTCTTCTTTAGTGGCTGCAATCAAGAAGAACCCTTAGGTGAACAACCAGACATATTTGAAGAACCTATAGGGGAAGAAGAAGAAGAAGAAAACATTCCTCCAGAGCCAATGGATAAAAACATAAATGTTAGGGGAAATGGAGAGAGAATAGAGGGTATCTTCCCCATCCGGGAGACCAATGGGGACACCAAAATGAAGAATATAAGTCCTTCAGCCCTACCTCACTTCCATGGTTTGACTACAGAAGATCCTGACACCTTCTTGTTTGAGTTTTATGTCATTTGTCGAACTTATGACTATGCGGAAGATGAGCAAAAGTTGAAACTATTCCCTTCTATTCTCAAGGATGTAGCACTACGCTGATTCATGGCATTACTTGGCAATAACATCACAACTTGGGCTCAGATGCAAAAAACCTTTAACAACAAGTACCAAGACTATTGTAGGTAAAAGGATACTAAAAAAGAAATCTTCAGAATGAACATAGGAAGTGATGAGTTCCTGGAAGACTACGAAGAGAGGTTCTAGTTTAGTTATAAAAGGGCTAGGTGGACACTTGACCCTGAGTCTCTGAATTTGGTCTTGCTCAAGGAAATTCGAGAAGACCTTTTAGACACCCTCCATCTACTGGTCAAGGGAGACATCGACCAATTATCCTATGAAGACATAAATACCATTTTAGAAACCATTCTAGGTCAGCTAGAAAGAAAGGTAGGGGGAGTCAACCCATAGCCAGTACCTCTTCTTCCAATTCATCCATTAAAGGTGAAATTGGAAACATGCTGGAAGACTTCAAGAGTGAGATGCTGCAGAATCTTTCCATTCAAATTGATACCTTACATATCAAAAGAAAACAAGAGGAAGCAGAGAGGGGTTTGGCCATTTTTTGCCCTAAATGAACCAGGAGGCACCCTAGGAATGAATGCCCATTGAACTCTATAGAAGTTTGTTTAGCCTTTAAATAAGATCATTCTATAGATAAGTGCCCTTCCTTGCCCAGAATTAAAGCTGTATA
Source organism: Pinus taeda (assembly GCA_000404065.3). Classification (NCBI taxonomy): domain Eukaryota; kingdom Viridiplantae; phylum Streptophyta; class Pinopsida; order Pinales; family Pinaceae; genus Pinus; species Pinus taeda. Next base: position 113,144 of record APFE031145045.1, read on the forward strand.
CCAAGGGGCCGAAGGAGTCACTGAACATATCTATTACATAAACCAAAGGAGGCCGCATGGACCTAGACCATACTAGCAGGGGATGAAAGGGACATCTCAGGCATACTACAACCCCAACCAAGTCACCTCCATGCCTTCTTGGGGCCCCCCTACTCATCCTTTCTTGTCTATGCCTCTTCCTTGGTCCTTCACATCTCAATATCGTGCCCAACCAACCACCCATTCATTTCAATCCTATGCTCAGCTGTAACTTTAGTGGAATGCATCTCATCAGGGGTGGAGGCCCCAGTAAAACTCTCTTCTCGCTCTTCTGCCTCCACCACTTGCCCAACCACAATCGCTACCTTCTGCTCCACCAAGGCAACCCCAAATGCATGCCCAGCCAAATTTGAACCCAAACAATAGACAGGCTCAACAAGTGTATAGTGGGGAACCATCATGCCCAACTTATGTTGTGGAGATTTAAGAAATTAATTTGCGATATGGGAAAGTTCTCACAGATAGCCAACCTCTACCCAAGGAGGTTGAGGAAGATAAAGAGGAAATCAAACCTAAAGAAAATCAACCCTTTCCTGAGAGACTATCCATGATGATCCAGCCTACCCTAGAAGAGACTAAACTCCTGGGAGAATTGAAACAGTTATGTGTGAAGATACCACTTCTTGAAGCCATAAAATATGTCCCTATCTACAATAGGTTGATCAAAGAAAAATGCTTTAGGCATCCAGGAAGGCACAAGAGAGATGCCCCAACCATCAATGTCATAGGACAACTGTCTGACCTAATGTTGGGGTAGATAATCTATCCAAAATATCTGGACCCTGACAGCCTAGTAGTTGATGTCCACATCAATGGCACAATGGTCCTACATACTTTGATTAATTTGGGAGCTTCGATTAATGTGATGACAAAGGACACAATGCTCAAAATTAACCTCCAGGGCTCCTTGAGGAAGACCACGACAGTGCTGCAGCTAGCAGACCGCTCCACAGTGACCCCTGAGGGGATTGTGGAAGATGTGATGGTCTCCATTGATTCTCCAGAGTACCTTGCTAATTTCTTAGTTCTCCAGCCAAAGGCAAAGCTCACTAGGTATCCTCTCATTCTAGGAAGACCCTGGTTGGATACAGTCAATGCCTACATCAGCTGCCGAGTTGGGAACATGACCATAAATAAAGGGCACATGTCCAAGCAGTTAATCCTGTATCGTCCTGCCCAACCCTTGCTAGAACATGATCTACCTCTCTGGCTGGAGGAGGAGGATGAGGATGAAGTTTATTCTACACCACTTTGTACATTAGAAATCGCCATCGGGGGGAACCACAAGATGAGGATGATATGATTGAAAATTTGATTCAGAATCCACCTCCCAGTATATCTCCATTAGAAGACATAGTAAGAGAAACCCAAAAAAGACCCTCAACTGCTCTCCATGTGGCCGACCCCACTTATGTCCATGTTAAAAATATAGAGTTCGGCCCAAAAAGAACATTGAAAATCAGTCCATCCCTATCTACTTCCCAAGAGAAGGAGCTATGTAGCATACTGAGAAAACATCTAGATGCCTTCGCCTGGAGTTATAAGGAGATGAAGGGAGTGCACCCTTTAGTCTGTACTCATCATGTCAGGTTGTGTTATATTCTTTCCATGTAGTTTATAGGGGGTTTGAGGGGTACCCGTAACCCCACTTTATGGGGTCTGGGGCAACTCCCCAAAAATTTTTGGTTTTGGACCATATGTTAGGTTGGGCGGACCCACCTATGGTTTTGTGCATGATTTTTGCACATGTTTTTGGACGCAGTGGTTTTCGGTTCATGGTTTTGGATGCGATGGTTTTCGGTCCATGGTATTGGATGCTTCGACATGTATAAACATGTATTGTAACATTGAAAGGAACATAATGAAAAATCAAGTTGGCAGTCCCGATTTTGGGATCCAAGGAAAAATCTCTGTGTATATGTGTTTTTTGCGTTATGCTCTTGCATTGTTTATTTTATGTCTTTTATAATTCATATGCAGGTAATTTATATACGGGGTTAAAACCTATATTTTGTATCGGAGCTGTTTTGCCTTCAAGGGGACACCTTTGTTGCTAAGGGGTTTCGCTCTAGCCTGTGGTATACCCTGTTCAGTGGGAGATCTACGAGATTGATTCTGCTGGTGAACGAAGATGGCAAGCAGTGGAAAGATAGCGATCGAGAAATTTAATGGGCAAAGTTTTGAGTTGTGGAAACCCAAGATGGAGGATCTATTGGTCGATAAAGATTAGTGGATCACGGTAGATCTGGGTACTAAACCAACATGAGTGTCTGATGAAGAATGGAAGAAGTTGGATCAGAAGGTAAAGAGCACAATACAATTGTGTGTCTCACATTGATTATTGTTGAATGTATCAAGGGAAGCTATGACGAAGGCTTTGTCGGACAAGTTAGGGACTTTGTACCAATCTAAGTCTCTGGTGAATAAATTGTTCCTGCGGAAAAAGTTGTATAACCTAAGGATGAAAGATGGAGACTCGGTGGCAGAGCATCTGAATGCATTTAATACTATGGTAAGTTAGTTAGCATCTGTTGATATTAAAATTTTAGATGAAGATAAGTGCATCAGTTTGTTGTGTTCTCTACCAGATTCATGGATAGTCTGGGTATTGCAATAGGTAGCAATGCAACTATCTTGCAGTTTGATGAAATAGTCTCATCCTTGCTGACGGAGGAGATGAGACGAAAAAATACGGAGAGCCAGAATGGTGATGCCTTGTCTCTACGAGGATGGTCCCAGAACAAAAGAAAATAAGTCATCGAGTGGGAGATCTAAATCTAGAGGGAGATCTAAATCTCCAGGAAAACCTGTAAAGGTGGTGTGCTAGAAATGTGGAAAGGAAGGGTACTACAAAAGAGACTGTGAATATAAAGCTTCTGATAAAGGAAAGGGATCTTTTGATGCTCCTTATACAGAGGCGAAAGCCACCTCAGATGAATGTGGGGATGTGTACTTGGCTTCTTCAAGTACACATGTAGATCATGAGGCATGGTTGATTGACTCAAGTGCATCCTTTCACTTCACTCCCCATAGAGAGTGGTTCTGCGAGTATGAGAAATATGATGGTGGTAATGTCTTCTTGGGGGATGACAGGAAGGCTACAATCATTGGTTGCAGAAAAGTAAAGTTGAAGTTGCAAGGTGGAAGTGTTAGAACACTTCTAGGTGTTCTACATATTCCCACATTAGCCAAAAATCTGATTTCTATAAGCAAGCTAGATGATGTAGGTGTAAAAATAGTGTTCAAGAAGCATACCTGCAAAATGGTTCAGTGAGCACTGGTATTGATGCAGGGAGTTCGGATTGGAACTCTATACAAGATGCAAGGTAGCGCTGTTATTTATGGGTGTAACAGTCCTGTGGTTCCTGAATGTGGAGCAGAAAATCTAGTGGTCTCTGGAGAGAAGACCATGTTGTGGCATCAAAGGCTTGGAAATATTGGAGAGAAGGGCCTTCAAATACTTCATGGTAAAGGTATGGTAGAAGGTATGAGTAATAGCTCTCTGGATTTTGATTTCTGTGAAAATTGTGTATATGGGAAGCAGAATCGGGTGAGTTTCCCCTCTGGTGGTAAGAAGCAGAAACATATATTAGAGCTTGTGCACAGTGATGTGTTTGGGTCTGTGAAGATTCCATCACTGGGTAAGTCTGTGTACTATGTATCATTTATAGATGAATTCTCAAGGAATACATAAAAATATTTCCTTAAGAAGAAATCTAAAGACTTTGACAGGTTTAAAGAATTTAAGGCTCTTGTGGAAAATTAGACAAAGAAGAAGATAAAGGTACTGAGGATAGATAATGGTGGAGAGTTTTGCACCAAGGAATTTGAAGAATTCTATAAGAATAGTGGTATATAATGGCAGAAGACTACTCCATATACACCTCAGCAAAATGGAGTTGCAGAAAGAATGAACAAGATGTTGATGGAAAGGGTAAGAAGCATGCTCAATGGTGTCGGGTTAGGATAGGAATTTTGGGCAGAGGCGATGGATACTGCATGTTACCTGGTCAACAGGTCACCTTCATCAGCGTTGGAGGATAAGACTCCACAAGAGGTATGGACTGGTAAAAAACCCTATCTTTCACATCTAAGGGTATTTGGATGTGATGCATATGTTCATGTTCCAAAGGAGAAATGAACCAAGTTGGATAGTAAATCTAAAAAGTGCATCTTTATTGGGTATAAGGATGGTTGAAAGGGTTATAAGCTTTGGAACCCAGTAAAAAGGAAGGTTGTGTATAGCTGGGATGTGGTGTTCAAAGAGGTGAAAGATGTTATTAAACATGAAGTCCAACCAAAGGAACCTGAGAAGATAGAGTTTGAGCTAAAGGAGGAAGAATTAGACTCTATAGCAGAGGAGGAATCAGAATATGAAGAGCCACAAACTCTGGCTGTGAGAATATTAGTTCAAGAAAGAAGGCAGCCAAAAAGGTATAGTCCATCTTCTTTTTGTTCAAATTTTGCTTTGTTTGTTACTGATGATGATCGTAGAACTGTGAAGGAAGCAGTGGATTCAGAGGATGGAAAACTCTAGAAAGAGGACATGGTTGATGAAATGGCCTTTGCAAAAAAATGAGGCTTGCGATCTGGTGGAGTTGCTAGCTGGAAGGAAACCCATTGGCAGCAAATGGGTGTTCAAAAGGAAGACAAATGCAGAAGGAAAAGTGGAGAAATACAAAGCTCGGTTGGTAGCAAAAGGTTATTCGCAGGTGTTGGGAATTCATTTTGGTGATATTTTTTCTCCTATTGCCAAGGTAACTTCTATTAGATTGCTTTTATCTGTTGTTGCTGATTTTGATTTTGAGGTAGAACAGATGGATGTGAAGACAACATTTCTTCACGGGGATCTGGAAGAGGAGATCTACATGAAGCAACTTGAAGGCTTTGCAGCAAAGGGTAAGAAAGAACTGGTATGCAAGTTAAAGAAGTCCCTGTATGGGTTAAAACAGTCACCAAAGATGTGGTCTGAGAAATTTGATACATTTAAATGGGGACTTGGCTTCACCAGAAGCAAAGTAGATCACTGTGTTTATTTTAAATTAATTGGTGACCGTGTTATTTATCTGGTCTTGTATGTGGATGATATGTTGCTGGTTGGAAATGACAAAGGAATTATCCAGGATTTGAAGACCCAATTGTCCTCCAAATTCGACATGAAAGATCTTGGTGCTGCAAACTATATTTTGGGCATGGAAATGAAAAGAGATCAAGCAAACAGGAAGCTCTAGTTAAACCAGAGGAAGTATGTCGAGACAATATTGTTGAGGTTTAATATGCAGGATAGTAAAGCGGTGAAGGTTCCTATTCCTGTAGGTGTGAGGTTATCTGTTGAACAGTGTCCCAAGACACAAGAAGAGGAAGAGGACATGTCCCATGTTCCGTATGCAAGTGCATTCGGTAGCCTGATGTATGCAATGGTTTGTACTAGACCAAACATTGCACATGCAGTGGGAGTACTGAGCAGGTTTATGTCAAAACCAGGAAGGGATCATTGGACAACAGTGTAACGGGTTTCAGGTATTTGCGTGGCACTAGTGATTATGGTTTGTGCTACCAAGGAAGACCAAGATTGAACAAAGTGTTGGATAGTCATGGGTTTGTTGTTGCATACTAGGTTGGAGATCTAGATCAGAGAAGATCTACAAGTGGGTATGTGTTTAACCCATTTGGAGGTGAAGTAAGTTGGATGAGTAAGAAACAATCTGTAGTGGCACTATCAACTACAGAGGCAGAATACATGGCAACCACTCATGCAAGCAAGGAAGCAGTTTGGTTGCAGAGATTGTGTTCAAGTATGGGGTTAGTACAGGAAGCTATAAGGGTAGACTCTGACAGCCAATGTGCAATTTTCTTGGCAGAGAACCCTATATATCATTTAAAGACAAAGCACATTTATGTTCAATATCACTTTGTGAGGGATATGATAGAAGAAAAAAATGTGTTGTTGGTATAGGTGGACACTTTCAAGAACACTGTAGATGCATTAACAAAATTTATGAGCTCTGAGAAGTTCTCTTGGTGTAAGAGACAATGGGCGTTTCAGGACTAGAAAAATGAGTAAGTTATCTTGTGGCCCGCTGTGGCAAGAAAACAACAAGTGGGAGGAATTTGGGTTGTGCTATCTTCTTTCCATGTAGTTAACAGGGGGTTTGAGGGGTACCTGTAACCCCAATTTATGGGGTCCAGGGCAGCGCGCTGAAAAATTTTGGTTTTGGACCCTATGTTAGGTTGGGCGGACCCACCTATGGTTTTGTGCATGATTTTTGCACATGTTTTTGGACGCAATGGTTTTTGGTCCATGGCTTTGGACTTGATGGTTTTTGGTCCATGGTATTGGATGCTTCAACATGTATAAATATGTATTGTAACATTGAAAGGAACATAATGAAAAATCAAGCTGGTAGTCCCAGTTTCGGTATCCAAAGGAAAATCTCTATGTATATGTGTTTTATGAGTTATGCTCTCCCATTGTTTATTTTATGTGTTTTAGAATTTGTATGTAGGTAATTTCTGTATGGGGTTAAAACCTACACATAATATATACATCAAGGAAGATTGCAAGCTAGTCAGGCAACCTCAAAGGAGGATGAACCCAACACTTAAAGATATTGTTAAGGAGGAACTGTAGAAATTGCTTGATGCAGGATTCATCTATCCCATCTCTGATAGTGAATGGGTCTCCCCTTTGGTGCTAGTGCCAAAGAAAAATGGTAAGTGGAGAATATGTGTCAACTATTGAGAATTAAACAAAGCCACTAAAAAGGACCATTTTCCTTTACCTTTCATAGATCAAGTGTTAGACGGTCTGGCAGGGAAAGAGTTTTTCTCCTTCCTAAATGGGTTTAGTGGGTACAATCAGATTCAAATCAGCCGAGAAGACCAAGATAAGACCACTTTCACTTGTCCTTGGGGTACCTTTGCATACCGGGTCCTTCCTTCTGGTTTGTGCAATGCTCCAGCCACTTTCCAAAGAGTGGTATTGAGTATATTTTATGAACTAGTTCATGATGTAGTAGAAACATACATGGATGATTTTACTCCTTATGGCTCTGACTTTCAGGAAGATTTATCTAACCTAGGAAAAGTTCTAGATAAGTGTATTGAGATGAACCTATCCCTCAGTTCAAAAAAATGTGAATTTTTTATGACTAAGGGGACCGTGCTAGGTCATGTAATATCACAACAAGGACTGCAGGTGGACCCCAACAAAATTGCCATCATCCAAAGGGTCCCACCTTCTCAAAAGGTGAGAAATGTCAGAAGCTTCCTAAGCTTAGCTGGATATTACAGGAGATTCATTAAAGACTTCAGCAAGTTAGCCTCTCCTTTGTTTGGCCTCCTAGGCAAAGATGTTGAGTTCATATGGTCGGAAAACTGTCAAGAAGCCCTAGATACCTTGAAGAGCAAAGTCGTGACTGCCCCAATTATCAGTGGCCCAAACTGGGCCCTACTCTTTCACATTCACACAGATTCCTCGAACAAAGCAATAAGAGCAGCCTTAGGACAAATCGATGAAAAGTTGCCTTATGCCATATACTTTATAATTAAAAACCTGTCAAAGGTAGAGTTAAAATATATAGTGACCGAGAAGGAACTCCTAGCTGTCATGCATTCTTAAACAAATTCAGAGATTATATCATAGGCTATCAAACCTTTGTGCACACTGATCATGCTGCAATTAGATATTTAATGAACAAACCATATGTAAATGCTTGCATTATTAGATGGTTGCTTTTACTGCAGCCGTTTGATCTGACCATTATAGATAATCCTGGTAAAGAGAATGTTGATGTTGACTTTTTGTCTAGAGCAAATTTTCCTGCAGGTGAAGAAGGAATGGTGGATGACCAAATGCCAGATGAACACCTATTTGCTATATCAATACTCTCTCCATGGTTTGCTGATATAGCAAACTACTTAGTTTTAATATAGTTCCCACCACACCTATCCTCAAAAAACAAGAGCAAGATAGTAAGTAAAAGCGCCCCTTTCACCTGGATTGGAGGGAATCTCTTCAAACTTGGCCCAAATCAGATCTTGAGAAGATGTGTAAGGGAGGAGGAAATCTTTGACATCCTTTTGAACTGTCATGACAGGCCTTGTGGAGGTCATTTGGCAGCAAAAAAAACTGCCTTCAAGATATTTCAAGCAGGTTACTGCTGGCCCACTCTTCATCAGGATGTGAGGAGATACACAAGCCAGTGTGATCCGTGTTAGAGGATGGGGAAACCCACTCCAAAGGATGAAATGCCCATGCAACCTCAAGTGACCTTTGAGCAATTTGAGAAGTGGGGCATGGACTTTGTGGGGCCTATTAACCCCCCTTCTAATGTTTCCATATATATCATGCCTATTAAGTATTCTAAAAATTGTTGATTGTGTTACTTATATGTCATGCTTATTAGGTATTCTAAAAATTGTTGATTGCTTATTACTTATTCTAGAAACAACTTCTAATTTAAATCTGTGATTTTAACCAATCTCAATTTAACTAGAAAATATTAGAGGAAGTAATGTTTCCATATATAACATGCCTATTACTTATATGTTATGCCTATAAGGTATTCTAGAAGTTGTTGATTGCCTATTACTTATTCTAGAAACAATGGAATGATGAAAAAATGGTCGTAGAGCCTTCTAGAATGTCCTCATATAACTAACTACGCAAACATATTTTCATTTACTCATCCGTCATCATGAAGAAGCATGTGGCCTAATGATGATTTGTAAGTAACATGAAAGGACTCTGGTGGTTCATGGCAATGGGCACCAGTCAGTTAAACTGTCCACATACGAAATAGAGACAACTCAAGGTACGAAAGAATACGACACGGTACGTTGTAAGAGCGGTGATACATTAAAGATGTTAGTGGGGAGTTGGAAGTACTGCACGAGAATGGAAAAATTAAATTAGGTTTTCCCCCCTTATGATGAAAGGTATTTGAAGTGTCTGTACCATAAACAATAGCGATATTCGAAATCCATGTGCCAAAAACTGAGAAGCATGGATTGTGCTTTGGTTTATTCATGGGGGAGATGATTGAGGAGCTCAATCATCTCTGCTTTTATAAACATTACTAAGTGGCCAAACAAGAACAATTATTCACTATAATTTTGTGTCTATTCCAAACTCTATCTGTATGCTTGTTAGCAGATGTTCTTGACTAAAATGTCAGTGATGAAATGTTAGATGAAATATTAAATCCATGATTGAGGAGCTCCATTTGCCACTAATTTTATAAGCATTACGAAGTATTCGTTATAAGGTTCTCTGCTCCAAATATGTTTGTACGCTTATTAGAAGATGTTATTGAATAATTTTGATTGTTACATTTTTTTACTAATTTAATATAAAAGGGAAATGTAGGAGTAATTTCTTTGTCCTAAGTAGTTTTACTTAAAAAAAAGTCCATTCTCAATAAGTTGTGGTAGTAAGACTTGAATGTATAGTAATGAAATCTTAGATAAAAAATCAAATAATAATAATATATACTATTATGTTAGCCTCATTCTCATATGTTAAAACAATTCTAAGTCCAAATAATTAAATTAATTAAAATCATGAAAGTTAGGATTTAATCTTATTTTTCTAGATTCAATTTGTTCCTCATATGTAGGAGTCAGTTTAGGCTTAGTTGGTTGAGAGATTCTCTTCAACTAGTTAGGTTCCTAGATTAGTGTGTTCTTGAAATATTTTCTCAACAATAGTGTCGAAGATAGACGTACTATCTTGAGACAAACTTCCTCATGTATTTATTTGTAGTATTATCATTCTTTGTATATTGGACGACAATGAGAGTGTGAGGAATATAATACAGTGAAGCTTTCAGGCCTTTTCCGCCATGTCTAACTTGTATATTTACGCTATTTATTTTATGAGTGCTTTATTACTTGTTTATTAAATTTCTTTATTTGGTATCGGAACACGGTGGATTGAATTAAGTCTATGTTTTCCCCTTGGAATTATTTGCGGGTGGACGTGATCGTTGAGTCACGTGGATATAGGTAGCGTGGATAACTCAGTTGTGGTAGTGATCAAAGTTTTTAAATGGTCAATAAATTTGATGTCAACTTGCAAACTCAGTCGCGTCAATATGACAAGCCATCGACTGCGTACGCTACTGAGTCCAAAACCAAAGAATCTATTGAGCCCCTTAAGACACCAAATCGTTAGTTACAGATCCCTTAACCTAAAGTTGAGTAAATTCCTAAGATTCCAAAGGGACCATTACGTCGCAAAGCACCTTCTAACCAAGCTTCCCATACAAACAATATAGTAGACGACTTGGCACAATCACCTACTTCCATGTTGACCCTTGAAGTCCTCTAGTCATGCCCATCTTAAAGGAAATCTCTACTAACTACTTTGGGCATAGTATATGCTTCAGAAAATCGTTTTATTTTCTTCCTCGTTGATACATCAGAACATCCTACATTACCTCCATCCATTGCTTTCCAAATACTAGTCAGATTCCATAATGCCATCATCTTTTGATGCATTATTGACGAAGGCGCATACACCTGCCTGATGTTTGTTGTTGTTTGGAAGCAACTAAAGTCACCCGAGTTGTTCCCATCCACCATCACTTTTGTGCTTGGGATGGTCACTCCTCACAACCTCTAGGAATGTATTGCAATTTTCCAATGACTCTTGCAGGAAAGATTCTTCATTTTGACATTCCGTTATTGATGCCCCTCTCGATTAAAATATTCTCTTATGTCGTGGTTACACTTATGCCATGTCAGTCATCACATACGTGGTTTTCCGCAATATATTTTTTCCCTGTGAAGGAAAGATTGTCACCATCGATCAGTTGACATACTACGAGACAACATCATTTACCTCCCCTAAGTCCATTATCTCATCGATGTCTGACAAGCAGCCCTCTAGGCCTCTCACCGGTGTCTCACCCGACATCTAGAAAACTTCCTCATTATTAGGTGGTTTCCTCGGTCCTCCCCCTCCTATCTATGAGCCTAGCTCTTTGAGTGTTTGCATGTTACAAGTGTCAACTGTTAAGTGTGAAGCCAAATTCACGCAGGATTCTAGATCGTTCTAAATCAGATCTTTCTAGATTTCTAGGATTCTAGATCTTTCTACACTACCATTAGTTTCTAGATCATTCCAGATCTCCATCTAAATCACATACAGGATTCTAGATCCTTCTTCTACCTCTATAAATTTGTAATTTCTCTGGCCAAGGAATGCAAGCCAAGGCCCAAGCCTATTATGTAATGCAAAGTGATTTATGTTCTCCAGTGATTGTTTTATGTATTCCATTGTTTCTGACTGAGTAATCTTGTTGTTTCTCCATTTGTTTGTATCTAAAATTATTCTTTGCTATTGTCATCTAAGTCTCTGAGTGTAAATCTGTTGTGTGTGTTATGTATGCTCTGGTCTAACAACTGGTATCAGAGCTAGGGTCGAATATCCACTGTGAAAACTTCTTAATGTGATTGCCTTACTCTAGCAACGTTCATTAAAATGTTGGTTGTTACCCCTGCAGCTGTTGAAGGATCTGTCCAGGAAATAGCTGAGGAACACTGGAACTAAAAGACAGTTGCTGCAAGAAAAACAAGGTCGCGGATCTATGTTGAAAAGTGTTGCTGGAGTTTGAAACGTGGAGATCTGTGGAGTTTAGAGTTGAAACGTGGTTTTTGTATGTTTTTTTTTACATCAAGATCACATGTATATGTCAAGTTTTTTTCTCAAACCAACATATGTATGTGTGAAATGCGAAAAGGTTAAAACATTATATATATTTTTATATTTATTATGAAACATATATAATTATATGTTGCAATCTTGAAAATTATATTTGAAAAAGGAGTAGGAATTTTCGAAAGGGTATATTAAAAGGAGGAAGGTCATTATTACTAAATTTTAAAGAGTAACAATTAAAGTTTTATTTTTAAGTGGAGTTTTTGTGTTTTGTGGCATGAATTTGATTGAAAATGGAGACAACAATTATAAATATGGAGAAGTTGAGCGGGGCTAATTTTTCCCTACGGAAATCACAGATGGAGGATATACTGATTTTAAAGGATCAGTATTTGTCGATTGAGGGAACAACAAAGAAACCCTCATCAATGACAAAGGAAGAGTGGAATAAGCTAGATAGAAAGGCGATTGCAACAATCCGCCAACATTTAGCAAAGAATGTGCATTTCAATGTGTCCAGAGAAAAGATGGCTGAAGGATTATGGAAGAAGATCCATGATCTACATGAGAAGAACATGACATCAAACAAAGTTTTCTTGATGAAGAAGCTTTATAATCTCAAAATGAAGGAGGGTGCTTCAGTTGCTGAGCACTTGAATGCATTTAATATTATTACTAATCAACTTTCCTATGTTAAAATAATTTTAGATGATGAAATTAGAGCCATATTGCCAATGTGTTCTATGCCAGACAGTTGGGAAAATTTAATTGTAGTTATGAGCACTTCAACAACTACAAGGACCCTGAAGTTTGATGATGTCAGCAGCAGTTTAATGAATGAGGAGCTACGATGCAAGTCAAATGCAGAAAACTAGGGAGGAGAGGCTTTAGCTCTAGCTGATCATGGTAGGAGAATGGATCGAGGCCATCAAGGGAAATCAATATCGAGAGGCTAATCAAAATCAAGGAGAGTTTGAATCGTCTGCTTTCATTGTGGCAAACACAGGCACATGAAGAAAGAATGTTGATTCTGGAAGAAAGGACAAAATGATCAGAGACCATCTATTACAAATCACAAGTCATCCAGCACAAATGAAGGTGAGACTACTGTTGTAGCCACAGATGGTGATGTGTTGTTTACTGTTTTAGTAGAGGATGCATGTGTCTATACATCTAGTAGTAGCTTTGATTGGATCCTTGACTATGGGGTATCTCACCATGTAACCCCATGCAAAGATAGTTTTGTTTCATATAATCCTAGTGATTATGGTAGAGTGCATTTGGGGAATAATCATTTTTGCAGTATTGTTGGAGTGGGCGATGTCCAGATCAAGATGAAAGATGGACAAGATATATCGTTGAAACAGGTTAGGCATGTACTAGAAATGCGCATGAGTTTAATCTCTATGGGATGACTGGATAATGAAGGCTATTTGACAAACTTTGGAAAAGGAGGCTAGAAAATTAGCAAAGGAGCATTGTTTGTGCCCAAAGGACCCAAAACAGGAACATTATACACATTAAATACATTGATAGGAAAATCATATTTGGCTGCTATCACAAAAGAAGGAAATTCAGCAGATCTGTGGAATAAGTGTTTGGGTCACATGAGTGAGAAGGGCTTAAAAATCCTTGTTGGTAAAAATTATTGCTAGGTTTGAAATCCTACAATATTGATATTTGTGAGCATTTTATATATGGTAGACAAAGAAGGATTTCATTCCTTAGAGGTGGCCATGACAAACAAAAAAAATGTGTTAGAATTGGTACAGTCAGATGTGTTTGGGCCTGTTAACATCAAATCATTAGGAGGAGCATCATATTTTGTAACATTTATAGATGATGTATCCAGGAAGGTTTGGGCATATCCTATGAAAAATAAAGGTGAAGTGTTTGGAATATTTCAAAATTCCATGTTGTTGTTGAAAGAGAGACTAACAAATTGTTGAAGTGTTTAAGAACAAATAATGGTGGAGAATATTGCTCAAATGCATTTAAGGAATATTGTAATAGGTTTGGCATAAAGCATGAGAAGATTGTGCCTAGTCCTCCTCAATAGAATGGTGTCATAGAAAGGATGAATCACACCATTATGGAAAAAGTGCGAAGTATGTTGTCCAATACTAGTTTGGAGAACAATTTTTGGGCTGAAGTAGTTGGGACTGTTTGCTACCTCATAAATAGATCTCCAACTACAACCTTGGATGGCGGTATCCCTGAAGAAGTTTGGAATAGTAAGAATTTGAATTATTCTCTCTTGAAAATCTTTGGGTGTGAAGCATTCGTACATATTCCCAAATAAAATAGAATTAAGCTAGATGATAAATATATGAAATGCATATTTTTGGGATATGTGGATGAAGATTTTGGTTATCTTCTACGGGATCCAGTCAAACATAAAATTATTAGAAGCGGGGATGTTATATTTAATGATTCAGAAATGTTCAAGAGGACTGTAGGTGAGTTGGAGGTCAAGAAGGTTATTGACAGATTTAAAGAGCAGCAGGAAAACATACCACCAATACAAGAAAATGAACAACAAATTCAGGAGCATGAAGAACATCAAGTGGAAAATGATGAACAAAAAGAAGAAGGAATCTTGCAGGAACCTTTGCAGGAGATTCAACCTGATAATGCACCACCACAGTTGGTTCGCAGATCTTCTAGGCTTCATAAGCCTTCACAAAGGTATCCTCCTTCAAACTATATTTTGTTGACTGATGAAGGTGAACCTAATTGTTTTCAAGAAGCTTGTAAATTCGAGCACAATAAAGAATGAAAGAAAGAAATAGAAGAAGAAATGATCTCTTTGCAAGAAAATAAAACTTGGGAGTTGGTAAACCTCCCAAAAGGTAGAAAGGCTCTACAAAACAAATGGGTGTACATGATTAAGCATGAAGGTGATGAAAAGAAGGAGAGATATAAAGCAAGGCTGGTGATGAAAGGTTTTGCCCAAAAAGAAGGTATTGACTTCACTAAAATTTTCTCAGATGTTGTTAAAATGTCATCCAGAGTCATTCTTGGTCTAGTTGTTGCTTTAGACCTAGAATGTGAACAATTAGATTTAAAAACTGCATTCCTTCATGGTGAATTGGAGGAAGAAATTTATATGGAGCAGCCAGAAGGCTTCATAGAAAAAGGCAAAGAAGGCCTTGTTTGTAGGTTGAAGAAGAGTCTCTATGGGTTGAAACATGCACCTCAATAATGGTACAAGAAATTTGATTCATTCATGTTGGAACATGGTTTTCAAAGGTTGGAAGCTGACCATTGTGTCTATATCAAGAGGTATGATCAAGTAAGGTATATCATATTATTGTTAGATGTGGATGACATGTTGATTGTTGGGCATGATAAGAATAATATCAATAGGTTGAAGAAATATTTGGGTAGAAAATTTGGAATGGAGGATTTGGGACCAGCACAACAGATATTGGGCATGCAGATTATGCGTGATAGGAAAAACAAAAGGTTGTGGCTGTCATAACAAAAATATATCAAGAAGGTGCTTGACAGGTTTAATATGAAGGATGCCAAGCCAGTTGGTACACCCCTTGTATCCCACTTCAAGCTGAGTACTGAATTATGTCCTAGTGATGAGAAGTAGAAAGAAGAATGGAGTAATATTCCTTATGCTTCAGTAGTTGGCAGCTTGAAGTATGCCATGGTATGCACACGACCAGACATTGCATATTCAGTGGGAGTAGTGAGTAGGTTCCTTGCCAATCTAGGCAAACAACATTGGCAAGCAGTAAAATGGATTTTGAGGTATCTCAAGGGTACTAGTCATTATTGTTTATGTTTTGGTCATAATAAGACTGTGCTTGAAGGATTTACAGATGCAGATATGGCTGGAGATATGGATACCAGAAAGTCCACTACAGGTTATTTGTATACATTTGTAGGTGCAACAGTATCTTGGGTGTCAAGTCTACAAAGAATAGTAGCCCTCTCTACAATAGAAGCAGAGTACATAGCTGCAACAGAAGCTTGTAAAGAGATGTTGTGGATGTAGCAATTCCTAGGAGAGATAGGAATAAAGCAGGACAAGTATGTGTTGTATTGTGATAGTCAGAGTACCATTCACTTGGTGAGAAACCTAGCATTCATTCAAAAACCAATCACATTGACTTAAGGTACCATTGGATTCGGCATGTGTTGGAGGAAGAAAAATTATCCTTGGAAAAGATCCATATAGATAGGAACCCTGCTGATATGCTCATAATATTCTACCATGAAATAAACATGAGTTATGTAGAGGCATGGTAGGACTCGGTGTGACTTAATGACTCTTATTTGGCTTCAAGTGGGAGAATGTTAATTGTGAAGCCAAATTCACGCAGGATTCTAGATCCTTCTAGATTAGATCTTTCTATATCTCCAGGCTTCTAGATCTTTCTACACTGCCATTAGTTTGTAGATCATTTTAGATCTCCATATGAATCACATACAGGATTCTAGATCCTTCTTCTGCCTTTATAAATTTGTAATTTCTATAGACAAGGAAAGAAAGCCAAGGCCCAAGCTTGTTATGTAATGCAAAGCAATTTTTGTTCTCCAGTTTTTGTTTTATCTATTCCGTTGTTTCTGACTGAGTAATCTTGTTGTTTCTCCATTTGTCTATTTTTAAAATTATTCTTTGCTATTGCCGTCTAAGTCTCTGAGTATAAATCTGTTATGCGTGTTATGTATGTTCTGGTCTAATGTCAACATATGCTCACAAGTAGTCTGGTACATCTAATCATTAATCAGCTCCTCAAGGCCCTATTGTTACCATCTCAGCTGAGCCATCTGTACCCACCCCCTTAGGACCTCCTTTGTTTGTGGGTGCCTCTCCTTTGTCCCCCCCAAGAACTATTCCTTTAGGTCTTAACCATCCAAGAGGTGTTCCATCAAGAAGTTTCCCTGTAGGACATATACCTTTCTTGTTTCCTCCTGCGGGAATATTTTCTTTCCCTGTCATGGCTTGGTTGGTCCTCCCCAATATGACTTTCGGGATCCCATTGGTGTACGTTGATCCCCCTGTGAACACTCTCCCTAGTCAACTAAGACCATATCATGACTTAACCGTAGTTCAACTGGTCCCTACAACCTTTGTCACTGGTCGAGTTCCACCACAAACTCAATAGGAACATACTCCTATTATGAAAGCATCCAGATAGGGGAACAAAGTCAAGAAGAAGTACAAGGCTCCCCAAACACCACCAACTCCCAAAGCTCCAAATCTGACACCTCCGTTCGCTTTATGTGAGGTTGTTGGGCATGCCACCAATAACTATCCTGAACTTCCTCGTCTCAAACCTTTTGTTCATGAAGCATTCCCTGAGTCAAATATCCCAGAGGTCCAACTTACCTTACCAAGACCAACCAAGAAACTCAAAACATTGCGTACAAATCACCCTTATGCCTTGTGCGATCATTATGGTAATTATTCCCATTATTTCCTTCGTCTTAATGAAATTCATGATTTCCTTCATGCACTTTGTGAATATGAGATCAATCTTACTGGATCACCTACTCTTTTACTTTTGGATTCTGGTACCAGTACTACACCAGAACAGGGGAACTCCAGTAGCACCATCGTGATCCCTCCCATAGATGTCGAGATGACAGACTCCACAATCCATACCTTTACCTATCGTCATCCATAAGTTCCTTGCAGGAAGGGCTCCTACACCAAACAGTGCGATGTCTAATTGGAACTTTTCACAAGGGAGACCCCCTCGCATGTTGGTGGGATCCAACACCATCAACAATAGGAAATTAACTTGCTCTACGTTTAAAATCAATCTACTAAATTCGATGCAAAATCCTTATATGAAGAAAAACTGGCAGTCTATAAGGTCTCAATTCACATCCATATATTCTAATCTTAGTAAAGAATTTGTATAAATACCAAACTCCCACACTAGTTGCATCACTAGGTTGTAAAATTATCTTAATTTCATAAAATATTTTTGGCAATGGCACATCATATATGAGAGTCATAGAAACTGATAGAAAATGATTGACAAATCATGAGAATGAAAATTATTGAGAATTCCTTCTTAGCATTGAGGTACAATGAATAAATGGAAACACAATGCCATTGGAATCCTTCTTATGCAATTGAATATCAAAGAACATCTCCACTTGAAAATATAGAAACATATAAACTAAAATAGTCTGGTACCTAAAAGACTTTGGTGGAGCTGAAATTTTGCTAACTAGTTATTGATGATATCAGATAGGTACTAACTAAAATGAAATCTAACGAAATATTTCTTATTGGTGAAATGGAGGATAGAAACCCTAAGATGACTTTGTCCACTATTTGATCATGGTGATACCCTAACAAGAAAACACATCATTGAAATTATTTGTCTAGATATTTATGGGGAAATACTTAAAAGGAAGAGGTGGATTGTGTATATAAAGGTAAAAAGGATTGAAGGAGTGGAATTTTCTTTTGGACTTAAATCATGATATTATTGACTTTGGAACTTGATTTTTTTCACTGGTTATTACAATATTTAACATTTGTAAGATAAAATCAGAGTTAACTTAAAACAAAACTAACCCATTCTTTGACACAACTTCCTGTTTGTTTGGGAGATATTGTTCACCAAGTAATAAATTTGGGAAATGGGTTAATATGGAGTATGATGAATTGAGTCAAATATAAAACAAAACTAACCCATTCTTTGACACAACTTCTTGTTTGTTTGGGAGATATTGTTCACCAGGTAATAAATTTGGAAAATAGGTTAATATGGAGTATAATGAATTGAGTCAAATATAACTCGCTTACTAATCAAACATATAATTCATCCACTTTATTGTTTAAGTCCCTGTTGATATATGTGATAGTGTAATCCCTCCTTTCATCTTTACAATTTACAAATTTGAAATGTACTCTAAGAATAGAAATAATGCTACCCATAGAATTTTGTGAAGAAGATTTGAAATTTAAACGCACAACGAGTTCCTTGTATTTTTCTTCGTGATTCAAACAATGCAAATGAACTGATAACAGTCGTTGTTTTCCTTTTGTTTGCCTCGAATTGGGACAACACAACTATCATGATTTTAATGGTTGTGAAATTTATTTTTATTTATCACCAGAACTGATGTGGCTGGGTCCCATCACAATGACGTCATTGGGACGCTAGAAAGTGGTATCAGTAAATCCCACAAGTGTGGAGTAGAGGGCTCCTCATGGTATTTGAAACTAAGGGAAACAATTTAATTTCATAAAACAAGGATTATGTTACTATGCAATTATCTAACTTATTTAAAAGAGTAATTTTTTAATTTTTTATTTATCGACATGAATCTAAATAGCTATTAGTGAAGCTCATAAATATTTTAATCTAAAAAGTAGAATCAAGAATTTTTTTTTTCTTCTAAATATGTTATTATTCAATGTAATAACCTAACTATTTGAATAAAATATCACTATTCTAAATTAAATAATAAAAAATAGATACTTTTTATTTAAAGGTGTTGTGTAGCTATTTTAAGTTAGATATTTTGACTGGAATCTAATTAAACAATTATGGGGAAATTGTACTTTTTTGTTCTTATAAAACTGTTTTTGAATGCATAAATAATTGTGTTTTTGTTGTTTTAAAATGATTTTTGAATACATAAAATAAATCGGTTAAACATATTGAAACATCTTTGAGGTATTAAGATTGTGCATTATTCACAGGTCAAACTTCCTCCATAATTTTGGATAAATTTGACTAAAAACTATACCTAAAAAATCTCCAAAACATTAAACAATTATACTACAATTTTCTAAAAGCTAAATTTTGACAAGCATTTTTATTTTTCTTTTTAAAATAAATTTCTATTTCAAAATTAAAAATAAAATAATTATTCTATGAAAATTGATGACATAATATAGATAAAAAATTAATCATAAAAATCAATCAAGTAAACATAACCATAACATGCCATATATTAATAATTTTATTGCAAAAAATATTTCACTCTAGATAATGACTCTTTTTAGATCAAACATAAACTAAAACACTGATATATTAAGAAAAAAATTAATATTAAATATATCAAAAAAATATTTTAAAGAACATATCCTTTCACACATTTTATAACCAATGTTGAATTCCTTTAACTTAAGCCTTTCAGTATAATATAGTATTAGTGAAATACAGTAGGTAAGCAGACAATCTCTATAAAATATTTATTACAAAATAAACTTAAATATAAACTAAAAAACTAAAATATTAGTTAAAAAAAATTGATATTAAATATATGAAAAACATTTGAAAAAAATGTGCTCTTTTATCACAGATATTTTAAACAAAACCATACATTTTCATTGAATTCCTTTAACCTAAAACCTTTCTTTCATTACAGCTCGTTACTATATTAGTGAAAAGGCACGGTTAATTATCAATTTATCACTCATCCATTTGATTTCTATCTATATATTCCTAGCTTATATAGAGTTCAACTATGTGAAAATTAATAAAATTGTGAAATGAAAAGAAGGATATACCAGAAAGGAGAATAAGAGAATTGCAACTTTAATGGAGTTTTGAAAGCGTTAGGGCTTACACACTTCGGTGAAAAGTGTAAAAGGCGCTCTAATCAGTGGAGTGATTGCGGTTAAGCACTATCATGTGACGCTGGGTCATAAAGGTTTTGGAATATTTTTGGTTGAAATATAGTTTAGTTTAATTTTTGTTTTTTAAGTGGTTTATGATATATATCGATTTAGTATTTAAGATAAATTATAAATAATAATGTGGAGAATTTTTAATTTAAATTGTGATTTTAATAAATTTCAATTGAATTAGAAAATGTTGGAAGGAATGCTTTTTTATATATATGTGTTATAAGTATTATTTATTTTAGAAATTGTTTGGTATTATAAGAATGTGGAGAATTTCTAACTTAAATCTGTGATTTTAACCAATCTCAATTTAACTAAAAAATATTGGAAGAAGTAATGTTTCTATACATATAAATATCATGCTTATTTTTTATATGTCATGCCTAGTAGGTATTCTAAAAATTGTTGATTGGTTACTTATTCTAGAAACAATTTCTAATTTAAATCATTGATTTTAACCAATCTCAACTTAATTAGAAAATATTGGAGGAAATAATGTTTCCATATATATCATGCCTAGAAAATATTGGAGGAAGTAATATTTCCATATATATCATGCCTATTACTTATTTGTAATGTTTCCATGTATATCATGCCTAGAAAATATTGGAGGAAGTAATGTTTCCATATATATCATGCTTATTACTTATTCGTCATGCCTATTAGGTATTCTAGAAGTTGTTGATTGCTTATTACTTATTCTAGAAATAGTGGAATAAGGAAAAATGGCTACAGATCCTTTTGGAATGTCCCCATATAATTATGGGAGACCCAAGATCAAACCCTAATCTATGGGAGACCCAAGATCAAACCTCATAGCTGCCACTATAACACCAAGAGCATAACCAACCACCTGCAAGTCGGGTATACTAAGTTCCTATGATTTTAGCAAGAGCGGACTCATGGGAAAGGGGGAGACCCAAGATCAAACCCTAATCTATGGGAGACCCAAGATCAAACCTCATAGCTGCCACTATAACACCAAGAGCATAACCAACCACCTGCAAGTCGGGTATACTAAGTTCCTATGATTTTAGCAAGAGCGGACTCACGGGAAAGGGGAATCTGCCCCTCTAGCCACCACCACAACAGGTCATTGTACTCAATGAGATTTGAACTTCGGTCTCCCAGGGCTTTGCCCCTGTGACTTACCATCAAACCACACATCACTGTACAAATATCCCCATATAATTAACTATGCAAACATATTTTCATTTACTGATCCATCATCGTGAAGAAGCATGTGGTCTAGGGTTAGAATTTGGATTTCTCTTTACCCGTAAAATAATTTTTTTTTACGTCTTAGATCTTCATACTACCTATCAAAGAACGTTATGTTTAGAATTTTACCCTTCACTAGTGATGCTTTGAGAATAAATTAACCATTCACCAAAAAATCTTTCAGTAAACGATTACTCTTCTATAACATGATTATTGTAAAAATTTCACATATTTATCATAACAAAAAATAAAAAATGACCGTAACACACAAATGAGTTATTGAATATAATTATTTCCATATAATTAATAATGATAACATATTTTCTATTTTAAAATATCTTTTTATATCAAAATTTCTCAATAACCAAATTGAAAATCAAATTAATTGTTAAAAATTAAAATAAAAGTATTTCATTGTAAGTCTTATACACAAAATTATATAGTTCTTCATAAGTGATTTTTTGGTATTTTGGACATTTTTAGACAACGATCTATCTTTTATTTACTTTATAGGTCACCATATTATCTTTTATTTTTGTACATAGCAATATTATTATTTGTACACAATTGTTATTATTAATTCCAATTAGACTCAATTAAGTATCATTATTTACCTAAGTTGTCAAAGCCCAACTCTCATGAGGGCTACTATGAGGACTCCACCCAGCTAAAGAAAGCAATGCCTTTTGAAAATAAGTTTTATCCCATTATACCACTTTCCAAACTGAAGCTAGTGAAACTATTAACATAGATATGCAATTACAAATGATTCATACATCATTAACTTGTAGCAAAAACTAGTCGAGTGAAATCAACCCTAAAATGTTGGTCTAAGGCAAAATTGATTAAATTACATTTTAAATTTCCACCCAAAAAATTTGGTACAAGGAAAAGTTGATTAAAATACATTTTCGATTTCCATCCTACATTACAAGTTTATAGATTCTCTAATAATTTATGTCCCTCTTTCCCATATATGTAATATTAAATATATAGTCAATAAATACTATATCTTCTTCCTCATCTTTTAAAGTATCCTTACCCTTTACCTTGGGCATGGCTATCATGTCATCCTCATGTAATTTCAGTCATCTCATGGTGCACATATTCTAATTTTCATGTGAAATTATAGGGTTTGCCTCTACCCCACTCCTAATGTATTATCCTCCAACTAACTCTCTTTTTTTCTTTGTTTTGTGTGCTAATTTCTTATCATTTTAAACTAACTCCTTTTTTTTCTCTGTTTTATGTGTCAATTTCTCATCATTTTAGAGCACAAATTGATATATTTCTTCTTAGATGCAACTTATGTGAATTTATTTCATTATACATAGTAAACTTTTAACATATTTGGGATGTTGGAATCCTCATCATTTTAGAGCACAAATTGATATACTTCAACTAAAATGCAACTTATGTAAACTTATCTCATTTTACATTGTAAATTCTTAACATATTTGGGAGGTTGGAATTATTTTTTCCTAATTATTTTTACGTAAAAGTATATCTCATAAAACGCCATAATATACGCTTTATACTCTATTCCTAACACATTTTCATTCATTTTCCTTCTCTTACATTTGAATAACACTTTCAACTCCTTTCCTTCATTTAGTTTTTTTCTTAGTTATAATTACAACTCATATCAAATTAAGACTAAATTTAATTGAGAATTTCTTTGCAAAGAAATATTAGTCAAAACCGATCTAGGATGTTTCTACAACCCACTTGGGATGTATAAGTATCTATGTCCCTAAGTTCCCCTTTAAAATAAATTTAAAAATTATGTTCTAAATTGAAAAATAATGTCCTTTATAATAAAAAAGAATGAATATGTTGTAAAATAGTTAGAATTAAAAAATTTGTGAGTAGGATGTTTAAATCTCATACTCTTAAAAAATATTTATATAAACTATTTGAAGATTTATGTTACCTAATTTATGTCCATATGAACTATATATTTTTAATTTATTTCTATATTGTATAAAAAATATTCAATGTGAAATATCATAAAATATTTTAATATGAATTAATATTGACATATACTTAAAAATATATTAATAATAAAAAACCATTTTAATTTGCCTGATAAAATGTCTCCATGTACATGTTATGTAAAATATTTTAATGTCAAATAATGGAAAATTTAGTTTTATAGTTAAAACATTTATTTGGTCCTATATATACTCTATTTAGAATTGAAAAATACAATTTAAACAATAAAAAATAACACATTGTATTTTTCACTCTAAAGAAGTTTGCATGTGACAAAATTTGATCCCTCTAGTCATGTTAGATCCTTAATTAAATGGATTTATCTGGTTTTTATTTCAAAAATGGATGGACAAACATACTTACACATCCCCTCATACTGAATTGTAGAATGAGACTCTCTACTCAATAAAGTCTTTTAGAAAAACAGATTTCTCTAAATACTAATATTTTCTGATTCCTACACTTAAATCTTAAAAAATTTAACGTCTAAAAATTTTAATTCCTCACAACACTAGGTAAATCCTCCAGTAAAATGAATTCTGAAAAGGAAATTAAGAGATTTGCAAAGTTATTGAAGTTTTGACTGTGGTAAGTTCTCTACACTTAGGTGGATAAATGCAAAAGATGTTCTAGTCTCTAAATAGAGATTTACAAAGTTATTGAAGTTTTGAATGGGCTAAGTTCTCCACACGTAGATGAGGAAATGTCAAAGACGTTGTAGTCACTAAATTTGTTTCCGCTGCATGCTGTGATTAGATATTGTTTTCGCTCCATGTTACATGTTTATTAATTCCCATGTGTTTACTAACCTGTCTAAATTCATTGTCCTCATTGCATGATTTAAATGTTTAAGTTTAACTTAATTGCCAATTTGGAAAATATTCTAAAATCAAATACACAAAACTGATGTCAAAAAATTGAATTGAACCAAATATTAAGATAGATAGAAAAAGAAATTGTTGTAAAATAACTAAACCAACCAACTACCTGTGAAGCAATTAAATTGCTTCAAAATGTCTATCGAAGTAAATGGCCATATGAGACAGAGCCAGGGTTGGAGATAACTATAGCTTGCACTCCCTCCAATGGAACTTGTTCCTATAACTAAATAGAGGCATGGCCTTCTAGAATCAACGAGTTGTGTACATATAATCAATGACACAAACATATATAATTTTACTTATCAATGGTGAAGAATAATATCTTTTTCCGTTCAAGTGGTTCAAATTCAGTGGTCAATGGCATTAGTGGTTAATCTATCCAGAGACAAAATTGAAACATTTTATGGGTAGGAATAAATATGAAATTGTAAATAGTGTTGTACTAATCATTGTATTTCTGGGAATTGATCATGTGGTGATGGGGCCAACCCACGTGGTCCTGGCGTCGCTCCCTTTCCACTTGGCTTGTACTGCCGTTTGATATTTATGTGCACCAGATGTTGGTCAGAGATATTTTGATTATCAATTTGTATTCAATTAATGGTTTGTTTATGGAGGGTTTGTTTTCGGTATATGCGATGGACACCTGTACTGTATGGGGATTCTAAACCCCTCCCTCATATAGGGTTTCTGCCACCTTTGATTTCATTTGGTTCTGTGTTAGTTTTGTTACCTCCTTCTGCGATCTCTCGGTGATTTGGTGGTTTTTACGGTGGTTCCTTCCTGTGATGCTTTGTATTTGGTTGAAGCTTGGTTCTCGGATTCTGTATGACACGAGTTGGTAGTTTACAGCTTCGATGGGAGTTCTGTTAGTCGATCTGGGGTTTTTTTGGTCTGAGTCTGTTGAGCTATATGCTTGTGGTGGTTCTCACATCATTGTTCGTTTGATTCCTATTGTGGAAGTGTCTCGGTCATTTGCAGACTATGGAAAACTGCTAAGGCTCGTTCCCTGTTTGTATTTAGACTTTATAGGGTTTTCGATGGTCGACTTATTTTATGGGTTTCTGCCTCTGTGCGTCCTTTTTTCGATTTATGGTCTGCGTCTCCGCTGTCATTACCTCTGTGTGTCGATTTTCCTTTTGAAAGTGGTTTTGGTCTCGTTCTACAGCGATGGTTCGGCTCAGGCTTGATCTTGACAACACTATGTTGTCGTTCTTCATCGTTTCCTACTCCAATTCAACTGGTAAGCTTGCTCTCTTTGCTATTTCGCTCTACCTGTTCCTCCTTCGGCCTCTAACGACTTCAGCTCCTTGCGAGCAGGGAAAAAAAAAAGTCTGTGGTGGTGTTGGTCACGGCTCCTTCGCTGGGTAAGTGGAACCCTTTGTAGTTTCGTTTGTTCTAAATTAAAATTTTATCTCAAAATATTGCATCTCCTTTCACTATATTCTTATGCTCGTCCTGTTTTGTTTTCTGCAGGTGCAGCGACCGAGGGTTTCGGTGTTGGGGCCTTCGACTACTCCAAGAAAGTTTCGGGTAGCATTGTTTTATTTGTCTGTACCTGTTTTCCTGCATCTCTCGGCGTATGAGTTGGTTTAGCTGTAGACTTCGAGCCACTGTTGTATTGAGTCCTGTTCTAGATAGGGTCTCTGTCAAATGCTATAAGCGTCGGTTTGGAAAATGTATGGGATTTTGATTTACGTGGATGAGGGTTTACAATTCCCAAATCTGCGAACTGGGTTTTGTTCTCAAGTTGTTTTTAGATATGGAATATGAATGCACATTAGCTTGATGACTGTAAATGAATTTCTGGAAATGAAATTTTCGTTATGCTGTTAGGATTTGCTCCTTGCAAGCAGGGAAAAACTCTTGTCTTTTTGGAACAGTGCCTTCCGTTGGTTCTGTTCAGCCATTTCCTTTGCTGGCTTTAACAACACTTTGTTTAGAATTAATGCCTCCCCTATTTCTACCACATTTTCTACTTCCCGGGGCTGTGCTTCAGCTTCCTCAGGCTGTGCAATAAATGATCCCCTCTGGCTGGTATGCTCGACTTCTGGGCATTTGAAGGATCTGTGCCCCCACTTATGGCACCTGTAGCATTGGACATTTGTCCCTCTTCTGTGACCATTTCCTCTTCCCCGCTGATATGGCCAACCTCCTCTAGTGCTATCCCCCTTCTCTGCTGTCCCTGAAGCATTGGAGCTGCTGCCTTCCTCACTGTTAGTGGCAGTTCTTCCTCTGCCATAGGACTATCCTCGTCCTTTGCCATTTCCTCGTCCTCTCCTATTGTTCTGTTTCCTGTTAATTTTTTCTTCAGCCTTTGTAGCACTTTAAAAGGCTTCTTCTATATTTCTTGGTGAGAGAATACTTATTTCATCCAGTATTTCCATCCTCAAACCATTAACATATCTCGTTGTCTTCTTTGCAATATCGTTAGTATAACCAGACTGCAAATTTACACGAAAAAATTCCTCTGTGTATTCCTTTATGGTCATACCTTTCTGCCTTAGATTTTGCACTCGTCGATAAAGTTCGACTTGGTAGTCTTTAGGCAAAAACCTGCCCTTCATTTTTGCCACCATTCTCGGCCACTTCTTTATTGGTAGTTTGTTCATCCTCTTCCTATCCGCTTGGACGTTATCCCACCATAAAGCAGCATGTCCTTTTAACTTGGTTGCAACAAATCTAACTCTTTTTTCCTCACTGATCTCTTCGTTTTCAAAATACTTATCTAACTCACTTACCCAATCCAGCAGAACATCTGCGGATAGACTGCCATTGTAATTAGAGATTTCAGGTTTGGGTTTGCTGCTGGCTAATAGTACTGATCTCAACAGTTTTATCTCCGGGGCTTCTTCCTCTGATCCTTCTGTTGCAGTTGTTGCTTCATCTTCACTATCATCCCCAAGTTCTGGGTCTCTTCTCCTTCCTGCCTCCGCTGCTTCTAAGTGAGCAGTAAGGACCCTCAACTCTTCTCTCAAGCCCTCGTCTTCTCCTTTGCGCACACCTCTTCCACGTCCCCGTCTTTGAACTTCCATTTTTCTCTTTTTTTTTTTAATTTTCTCGCTCTGATACCACTTGATGGGGCTAGCCCACGTGGTCCCGCCATCGCTCCCTTTCCACTTGACTTGTACTGTCATTTCATATTTATGTGCGCCGGATGTTGGTCAGAGATATTTTATTATCAATTTGTATTCAATTAAAGGTTTGTTTACCAAGGGTTTGTTGGTGGTATATGTGATGGACACCTGTATTGTATGGGAATTCTAAACCCTGCCCTCGTATAGGGTTTCAGCACCTTTGATTTCATTTGGTTCTGTGTTAGTTTTGTTACCTCCTTCCGTGAGCTCTCGGCGATTTGGTGGTTTTTACAGTGGTTCCTTCCTACAATGCTTTCTATTTAGTTGAAGCTTGGTTCCTGGATTCTGTATGACACGAGTTGGTAGTTTGCAGCTTCGATGGCAGTTCTGTTAGTCGATCCGGGGTTTTGTTGGTCTGAGTCTGTTGAGCTGTATGCTTGCGACGGTTCTCACAGCATTGTTTGTTTGATTCCTGTTATGGAAGTGTCTCGGTTGTTTGCAGACTATGGAAAACTGGTAAGGCTTGTTCCCTGTTTGTATTTAGACTTTCCAGGGCTTTCGATGGTCGATTTCTTTTATGGGTTTCTGCCTCTGTGCGTCCTCTTTTCGATTTATGGTCTCGGTCTTCGCTGTTGTTACCTCTGTGTGTCGATTTTCCTTTTGAAAGTGGTTCTGGTCTCGTTCTACAGCGATGGTTCGGCTCGGCCTCAGTATTGACAACACTATGGTGTCGTTCTTCGTCGTTTCCTGCTCCAATTCAACTGGTAAGCTTGCTCTCTCTGTTATTTCGCTCTACCTTTTCCTCCTTCGGCCTCTAACAACTTTAGCTCCTTGCAAGCAGGGAAAAAAAAAAAGTCTGTGGTGGTGTTGGTCACGGCTCCTTCATTGGGTAAGTGGAACCCTTTGCAGTTTCGTTTGTTCTAAATTAAAATTTTATCTAAAAACATTGCATCTCCTTTCACTGTATTCTGATGCTCGTCTTGTGTTGTTTTCTGCAGGTGCAGTGACCGAGGGTTTCAGTGCTGGGGCCTTCGACTACTCCAAGAAATTTTCGGGTAGCATTATTTTATTTGTCTATACTTGTTTGCCTGCGTCTCTCGGCATATGTGTTGGTTTAGCTGTAGGCTTCGAGCCACTGTTTTATTGAGTCCTGTTCTAGATAGGGTCTCTGTCAAATGCTGTAAACGTTGGTTTGGAAAATGTATGGGATTTTGATTTACATGGATGAGGGTTTACAGTTCCCAAATCCGCGAACTGGGTTTTGTTCCCAAGTTGTTTTTAGATATGGAATATGAATGGACATTAGCTTGATGACTGTAAATGAATTTCTGGAAATGAAATTTTCGTTATGCTGTTAAGATTTGCATACCTGGGTTTTATTATGGTTGTTCTTTTCTCTGTGTTGGCAAACTCTGTCTTTTTGTATGTAAAGAAATGTTGGATGACTCTCATTACATGTTTTGGTTCCTCTGTTGATACTACTTGCAGACAAATGTTGTTCTTCTTATTTGAATTCAATGAATTCGGTACTCGAAGGTCTCTTTGCTTTAATTAGTCCTGTGACCAAGCTTTTACGACATTCACACAGTAATTTCTCTGTTAAAAGATTTCAGACACAAATAGGACGCTATGAGGATATGTGCACAGAAAATTTGATTATTTGTATTCTTTTCCTTGAATATATCTCCTTCTGTTTCGAACCCTTGTTTGTGCTTTGTTTCACTCTTTAATAGCACTGTTACAATTGTTCTAACTGCTGGCAGTTTGTCCAGTTTGTCTATTAGTTACAGCAGTTAATTTTCATACTGAATTTTGTTTGATTTTCGAGTACATTTTCTTTTTCATGACTTTTTACAATAACAACTTAATTGTTTCAAAACAATGACCCTAATCTAATTATTACTATTCCTAATTACATCTTGTTACAGTATCTCTAAATAACTTAATAAAAGAAAAGGAAATTAAAAGAAAACAAGTATGTTTCCTACTACATGAATCAATCCCTCTGTCCTCTTCAGAAACCATATTCCCTTACTTGTGTCTTTGCCCTGTCAGCTAGATGCTCCTGCATCATGTGGACTAATTATCATGCTGAGAATACAGGAATTGATCATGTCGACTAATTATCATGCTAAGAGCACATGACAAACACAGGACTAATTACCCATTCAACATAACGATAAGGGTTTGGAAGTTTACTAATTCATACAAGTTTTGTTGTAATGGAAATCCTCAACATATGAAAGTCTTGGCTAGGGTTTGATGGTCTGATTCGTGCAAGTTATGTTGAAGGCAACATAATGGTAAGGGTTTGGAAGTTTACTAATTCCTACAAGTTTTGGTGTAATAGAAATCCTCAACATACGAAAGTCTTTGCTAGGGTTTGATGGTTTGGAAGTTTACTAATTCCTACAAGTTTTGGTGTAATGGAAATCCTCATCATATGAAAGTCTTGGCTAGGTTTTGATGGTTTGATTCCTTCAAGTTATGTTGAAGGATGAACTAACTGCAACACCTCTAGAAATTAATTATGAATACAAACCTAGACCCTAGGAAGAGGGAACAATGAGTAATAATAAACGTTTTGAAGTTTAATAATGGTTTTGAAATTTACTTTGATCATGTGGACTAATAACCACTAACAACCTACTACTGGAGAATCTAATTCCAACCACCTACTATTTGTCATAACTGGTCATCCAAGTGTCACATTTCACTTTCAGTTAGTCTAGTTTAGTCTAGTTTAGTCTCAGAGTCATTTATTGTTGATGTCTCCAATATAATCATTTTTAACTGAATCCTAATATTGAGAAGAGAAATCTCTACTCCACTGTGATCAGCCACAAGTGGATGATGACTGTGAAGAATTTATAAAGAGAAAATAGAGGCAAATACAAAGACGTAGACAAAGATAGAGGCAAAGGCAAAGTCAAAGAAGGAAGCCCATAAAGCGGATGATGGCTATGAAGAATTTACAAAGAGAAAATAAAGACAAAGACAAAGAAGGAAGCCCACAAAGAGAAAACAGAGACAGAGGCAGAGGCAGAGAAGGAAGCGCAACAGGAGAAAGCTCTCATTATAGAGAAGAAGGAACAAAAGCAATGTGGTTCTGCAGATGTTTTTACACTTACCATTGATTTCAAATGTTCAGATAAATATGACAATTATGGAGAAGAATTAAACTTCCTCGAAACATGGCTTGCAACACCATGTCTTGATGAAGTTTGCATAGAAGTTGCAGAAATGAATGTTGAAGACAACATCAATGGTGATCAAATTAATGAAATTTTTAAGTATTGGAGCCCTGAAGAAATGAAATTTTATTATGGACTTATGTTGCAAAAAAGATGGATGATAAAAAGGACATTATAAAAAATGAGATGTAGCAACAATCCACATACAAGTCGATTTTTGAAGAAGTCCAAGACATACTTAGACAACCTTGAACATTGGGAGACCTACACTAGCAAATTACTGAACTAAAGTTTGAAAAATACAACAAAAAAATTAAAACAATTTAGAGACTACAACATTTAGAAGAAAAGAAAAAAAAAAATCAAAACTTTTTTAGAAAAATGTTTCAAAATTTATAAAGGTTTTAGAAAAAGGTTTGAACATTTTACCTTTCATCTTTAAAATTTACAAATTTGAAATGTACTATATGAATAGAAATAATGTTTACCGATAGAATTTTGTGGAGAAATTTGAAATTTATACGCACAACGAGCTCCGAACGGATAATAGTCATTGTTTTCCTTTTGTTTGTCATGATTTTAATGGTTGTGAACTTTATTTATTTATTTTTTTAATGGTTGTGAATTTTATTTATTTAATTTTTTTTAATTTATGATAATCGGTAACTAGTGAGAGTATCTTGAATAGATCAATTTAGGCTACGTGTAACCAGTGAGAGTTATCAACCTAGGCTACGTGCAACACAATAGCAGGAAACTTATGCCTCAACAAGGAAACTTATGCCTCAACAAGAGCTGCCTCCAAGGTGCACAATAGCAGGAAACTTATGCCTCAACAAGAGCCGCCTACAAGCCATCCGCCCTCCTCTTCTAGCCAAGACACAACAGAAGGAAACTTATGCCTCAACAAGAGCTGCCTCCTCTTCTAGCCAAGACACAACAGAAGGAAACTTATGCCAGGAAACTTATGCCTCAACAAGAGCCGCCTACAAGCCATCCGCCCTCCTCTTCTAGCCAAGACACAACAGAAGGAAACTTATGCCTCAACAAGAGCTGCCTCCTCTTCTAGCCAAGACACAACAGAAGGAAACTTATGCCTCAACAAGAGCTGCCTCGCAAGGTGCACAATAACAGGAAACTTATGTCTGGCACAATAGCAGGAAACTTATGCCTCAACAAGAGCCGCCTACAAGCCATCCACCCTCCTCTTCTAGCCAAGACGCAAGAGGTGTCATATATACTCGATGAGATTTGAACCCTCATCTGGCGGGTTACACCCCAGAAACTTACCGTTGAACCTCATATCACTGTATGGTTGTGAACTTTATTTTTATTCATCACAAAAACTGATATGGTTGGGTCCCATCACAATGACGTCATTGGGAGGCTAGAAAGTGGTATCAGCGAATCCCACAAGTGGAGTAGAGGGGTCCTCATTGTATTTGAAACCAGGAAAAACAATTTAATTTCATAAAACAAGGATTATGTTACTACGTAATTAACTAATTTATTTAACAGATTAATTTTTTAATTTTTTATTTATCCACATGAACCTAAATAGCTATTAGTGAATCTCATAAATATTTTAATCTAAAACCTAGAATCAAGATTTTTTTTTGCTAAATATGTTATTATTCAATGTAATAACCTAAACTATTTGAATAAAATATCACTATTCTAAATTAATTAATAAAAAGTAGATAAATTTTTATTTAAAGGTGTTGTGTAGCTATTCTCACTTAGATATTTTGATTGGAATTTAATTAAACAATTTTGGGTGAAATTGTATTTTTTTGTTGTTATAAAACTATTTTTGAATGCATAAATAATAGTGTTTTTGATGTTTTAAAATGATTTTTGAATACATAAAATAAATCGGTTAAACATTGAACATCTTTGATTATTAAGGATTTGTCACATTCACAGATCAAACTTTTTTATATCATTTTGGTAAATTTTACTAAAACTTATACCAAAAATTTCCAAAACATTAAAACAATTATACTACAATTTTTTTAAAATTAAAATTTTAACAAACAATTTATTTTTTTTTCTTTAAATAAATTTCTTATTTTCAAAATTAAAATTAATATAATTAATTTTTGAAATTGATGACCAAAATAAATAGAGATAAAAAAATTAATTATAAAACATCAATCAAGTAAACATAAGCTCATCACATGCAATATATATTAATTATTTATTGCAAAATACATTTCACTCTAGATAATGACTCTTTTTAAGATCAAATATAAACTAAAAACACTAATATATCTAGTAGAAAAAAAATAATATTAAATATATAAAACAATATTTTAAAAAAACTATATCCTTCATCACAAAAATTTTAAACCAATCCATACACTTTGATTGAATTCCTTTAACCTAAGCCTTTCAGTGCAATATGTTACGATATTAGTGAAATACAGTAGGTAAAGCAGCCAATATCTATAAATTATTTATTACAAAATAAACTTAGATAAAATCTAAAAAATAAAATATCAGTTAAAAAATTGATATTAAATATATAAAAAACATTTGGAAAAGAAGGTGCTCTTTATCACAAATATTTTAAACCAAGCCATACACTTTCTTTGAATTCCTTTAACCTAAAACCTTTCGTTCAGGACAGCTCGTTACTATATTAGTGAAAAGGCACGGTTAATTATTAATTTATCACTCATCCATTTGATTGGTATCTATATATTCCTAGCTTATATAGAGTTCAACTATATGAAAATTAATAAAATTGTGAAATGAAAAGAAGGATATGCCAGAAAGGAGAATAAGAGAATTGCAACTTTAATGGAGATTTGAAAGCGTTAGGGCTTACACACTTAGGTGAAAAGTCTAAAAGGCGCTCTAATCAGTGGAGTGATTGCGGTTAAACACTATCATGTTACGCTGGGTCATAAAGGTTTTGGAATATTTTTGTTTGAAATTTAGTTTAGTTTAATTTTTGTTTTTAAGTGGTTTATGACATATATGGATTTACTATTTAGGAAAAACTATAAAGAAAAATTATAAATAAGAACGTGGAGAATTTTTAATTTAAATTTGTGATTTTAATAAATATCAACTGAATTAGAAAATGTTGGAAGGAATGTTTTTTTATGTATCATATGTTATAAGTATTATTTATTCTAGAAATTGATTAGTATTTATAAGAATGTGGAGAATTTCTAACTTAAATTTGTGATTTTAACCAATCTCAATTTATTTAGAAATATTGGAAGAAGTAATGCTTATTCCTTATATGTCATGCCTATTAGGTGTTCTAAAAATTGTTGATTGCTTACTTATTTTAGAAGCAATTTCTAATTTGAATCTGTGGTTTTAACCAATCTCAACTTAACTAGAAAATAATGGAGGAAATAATGTTTCTATCACGCCTAGAAAATATTGGAGGAAGTAATATGTCCATATATATCATGCCTATTACTTATTTTTAATGTTTCCATGTATATCATGCTTAGAAAATATTGGAAGAAGTAATGTTTCCATATATATCATGCTTATTACTTATTAGTCATGCCTATTAGGTATTCTAGAAGTTGTTGATTGCTTATTACTTATTCTAGAAAAAGTGGAATAAGGAAAAATGGTTGCAAATCCTTCTATAATATCCCCATATAAATAACTACACAAACATATTTTCATTTACTGATCCATCATCGTGAAGAAGCATGTGGTCCAGGGTTGGAATTTGGATTTCTCTTTACTTGTCAAATAATTTTTTTTTACGTCTTAGATCTTCATACTACCTGTCAAAGGACGTTATGTTTAAAATGTTATTCTTCACGAGTGATGCTTTGATAATAAATTAACCACTCACCAAAAAAGTTTTGAGTAAAAGATTACCCTTCTATAACACGATTATTGTAAAAATTTCACATATTTAACATAACAAAACATAAAAAATGACCATAACACACAAATGAGTTATTGAATCTATTATTTCCATATAATTAATAATGATAACATATTTTCTAGTTTAAAATATCTTTTTATATCAAAATTTTTCAACAACCAAATTGAAAATCAAATTAATTGTTAAAAATTAAAATAAAAGTACTTCATTGTAAGTCATGTACACAAAATTATATAGTTCTTCATAAGTGAATTTTTGGTATTTTGGAAATTTTTAGGCAACCATTTATCTTTTATTTACTTTATATGTCACCATATTATTTTTTATTTTTGTACATAGCAATATTATTACTTGTACACAATTGTTATTATTAATTCCAATTAGACTCAATTAAGTATCATTATTTACCTAAGTTGTCAAATCCCAACCCTCATGAGGGCTACTATGAGGACTCCATCCAGCTAAAGAAAGCAACGCCTTTTGAAAATAAAGTTTTATCCTATTGCACAACCCTTTTGAAAATAAGTCCTATCCCATTATACCACTTTCCAAACTGAAGCTAGTGAAAATATTAACATAGATATGCAATTACAAATGATTCATACATCATTAACTTGTAGAAGAAACTAGTCCACTGAAATCAACCCTAAAATGTTGGTCTAAGGAAAATTTGATTAAATTACATTTTAAATTTCCACCCAAAAAATTTGGTACAAGGGAAAGTTGACTAAATTACACTTTCGATTTCCATCCTACATTACAAGTTTATAGATTCTCTAATAATTTATGTCCCTCTTTCCCATATATGTAATAGTAAATCTATAGTCAATTAATACTATATCATCTTCCTCATCTTTTAAAGTATCCTTACCCTTTATCTTGGGCATGGCTATCATGTCATCCTCATGTAATTTCAGTCATTGGATGATGCACATATTCTAATTTTCATCTGAAATTATAGGGTTTGCCTATACTGCACTCCTAATGTCTTATCCTCAAATTAAATCTTTTTTTTCTTTATTTTGTGTGCTAATTTCTTATCATTTTAGACTAACTCCCTTTCTTTCTTTGTTTTATGTGTCAATTTCTCATCATTTTAGAGAACAAATTGATATATTTCTTCTAAAATGCAACTTATGTAAATTTATCTCATTATTCATAGTAAATTTTAACGTATTTTGGATGTTTGAATTCTCATCATTTTAGAGCACAGATTGATATACTTCCACTAAAATGCAACTTACTTAAATTTATCTCATTTTACGTGGTAAATTCTTAACATATTTGGGAGGTTGGGATTATTTCTTCCTAGTTATTTTTACATAAAATTATATTTCATAAAATGCCATAATATATAATTTATACTCTATTCTTAACACATTTTCACTCATTTTCCTTCTCTTACATTTGAATAACACTTTCAACTCCTTTCCTTCATTTAGTTTTTTCTTAGTCATAATTTCAACTCTTTTAATTGAGACTTTCTTGGCAAAGCAATATTAATTAAAAATAAATTAATTTTTATTTTTTTCCATAGATTAAGTTAGAAATAATTAATTCCTACTTGTCTATGGTTGTACTTCTCCATTTGAGGAGTTTGTTCCTACATAATAGGAATTAGCTAGAATATAGTTTCTCCTAGTTTAGTGTGTGGTGTAATTCTCCATTTGAGGAGTTTGTTCCTACATAATAGGAATTAGCTAGAATATAGTTTCTCCTAGTTTAGTGTGTGGTTGAGAGAATCTCTCAACCACACCACTGTACATCTAAGATAGAATTCCTATCTTGAGACTATTGCTTGTATAAATATGTGTGCAATTTCCTCATTCATAAATATAGAATTCGATTAGAAGTTTGCTGTGTGCTATTTTATCTTGGTATCAGAGCCCTCAGGGGCCTGGCCCCTCCTGGAAGAGAAAATAAATAGCTTGGTTTGCCAATTGATTTTTTGAGTTTGTCCATCATCAATTATACAGCGTGGAGGTGGCATTGATAACCAGCTCCTTGGAAAGCACAGTGGCGGTGTGGTGAATCTGAATCCGTGTTGTGGAGGTTTCTGGGAGGCCAAGTGCTGAAGCAACGAAGGTGGAGACTGTGAGACTGTAGCGAATCAATGGCGTGCCAGCCTGTTGGTGGACCTATGGAGGTAGCTTGTTTATGTTGCGTGCTGGTGAGGTCGATCAACGCTGAGGCCGACCGGTGGAAGATCTATGAGTCTGCAGATTTGTGAGCCTATTGATCGAGGTCGTGGATCCTGAAATGGTGAAAGACCTGTGGACCTGCTATGGTGTGGACCAATTTTGGTTTTTCGCTACTTTCACAAGGCCATCAGGGGCGAGCTCACCATGCTTCACAGGGTGGCCCTGGCTCCTCAGAAGGCCACACCCTTTGGGATTCTCCTACACATCCACAGCAGAAGAAGTCACGGAAGGAATTGACGCCAGTGGTTTAACAACCGTTGTTACATGTGCTTTAGGTGATATTTGAAGTACAGCTCGTTTCCTTGCATTGCGTGGTGCCCATGTTGTCATGGTAGTCAGAAATGTGAATGCTAGCAATTCTGTCAAAGAATCTATCATTAAGGAAATTGGCACTGCTCATATGGATGATCTAGAGCTAGATCTGAGTTCTATGGCATATGTTCAGGATTTCCCTTTGAAATTCAAATCTTTAAATCTTCTTTTGAACATTTTAATAAATAATGCGGGAATTATGGCATGTCCCTTTCAGCTTTCTCAGGATGGAATAGAAGGAAAAGTGCTGGCTATTGAGAAGGAAAAGTGATCGCGACATTACCCTTCTCGATCGTTACCACTTCTTGCGGGTCATTTACAAGCACCACAGCAATGCTGAGGACGAGATCATCTTTCCATCTCTTGATATGCGTGTAAATAATGTGGCTCACACATATTTTCTGGAGCATAAAGGGGAAATTGACCTAGTCGATCAGGTTGCAAAATGGAGGGTCGTACTCAAATCCACAGGGTTATTATGACCACTGATTGTGTTGGAGCTACTCCCCTTGTTTCATTTCAGTCGATATACACAGAAAGAAAAAGTTTATGCTACTATCGAAATGTATTTTTTAATTCTCAGATGATGTTTTTTAACTTTGCAATGTATTGATTAAGTGTCATGACAATGAAATTGGTTGTAATTTAAGTGACAGTAGTATAACTAACTATTGTCACAATTTTGAGTGTGCGTTGGAACTGACCATTCAAACACTGAGCAAATTTGAAGGTTATGATGAACACATGACAGTGAAAGTGACATCAATTGGAGCTACATCAGAGATTGGAGGATGATCGTGATCATGTTGCAGATTGTTAGCAAGCATGAGGATGCATGTGTGAGAGTAGTGGCTAGCCTTGATACTGTGAGTAGGGGAAGTGGCATTATGTTGCGATGCCGGGAGAATTGGATACTGAAATGCGACGGAGGATTGGACCATGGAGTCCTGGATTATTATTTTATGAAGGGAAAATTGTGTTCTCTTCGTATTGTTGTGTGCTTGTGTCTAGATCATCAGTGTTTGAATGCACTGCATTGAGTCCAGGTGCAAAGTCGTCAATCCGTTTCTTTATCAGTAGACCCCTCACAGGTATCATTGGTGAAAAATGGTTGCTGGTATGTTTGGAAAATAATCATCTATGGGCAGAGATAGAGAAATTAAACCTGAAGAATTTATGCTTTATTTAGTTTCTTGTAATCATGTTTAAAGTCATTGAGCCTTATTGAGCCTAGCTAACTCAATGTAGGTAAAGTTATTTTGTTAGAATTCGCGACTGTAATGAATGATTGGTCAAGCATGGAGTTCCAAGAATTTATTTGACAAAGATGCCCAAGATGTGAACTATGAAAATATGGGATAAAGGAGCAGCAACAACGTTTATGGTGGACAACAAAGTAGATGTTTGTTTGAGTTTGTGGAATAGACTCCCTAATATGTTATAAGCAAGTCTAATTGTTGTAATAGTCATTGTATGTACCTAGAAACTCCAAAATGTTGAATGAAATGTAAGCCTTTTAAAGGTATTTGAAAGTTCATGGTGATCTTAAAACCACTTTTTAATGGTTTATGGTCAGCATGAAACCATCTTTTGTCACTGTAAATGATGGTAAGTCAGAAACCACATACAGAGCCTTAGTGGCTACAGGATTTGGCCAGAGGTGGCACATTTAAGTTATGGGTTTGCCCGGTGGAGGCAGATCGGACTTGCCTGGTGGTGGCATATTGCCTGAGTGGCTAACGTGTACAGGGGAGCTTTGTGCTCGTATGAGCAGGTGGACTGCTCACGGTCTCAGATATTGGTGTGTCTTAGCACAAGAGGGTCAGTGCACTTTTCTATCTGACGGTTGCATCGAAAGGCGCAATCACTGCAACTGTTTGCGATTGTTATTTGGACATGAATATTTGGCTTAGAAAGGCATTGACCCCTCTTTGTTTTGGAAGTTCTGCACATGTAATTCGCCCAAAGGTGGTGGATTTGTAGGTACATATATGCAGTGATAATGGTCGACAGAATCATCTATGCAAAGGACATCCTACAAAACTAGCAGTTGCAGCAGTTGGTACCCATACATTCTGGTGGATGGTTGCTCTTTATATGGATGTCGACATATTCTTTGTTATGTTTGACCACAATCAGACTTTGTGAATCACTAGCATGACAAGTAGTCATTAAGGGGAGGAGTTAGAAATAATTAATTCCTACTTGTCTATGGTTGTAATTCTTCATTTAAGGAGTTTGTTCCTACATAATAGGAATTAGCTAGAATATAGTTTCTCCTAGTTTAGTGTGTGGTTGAGAGAATCTCTCAACCACACCACTGTACATCTAAGATAGAATTCCTATCTTGAGACTATTGCTTGTATAAATATGTTGCAATTTCCTCATTCATAAATATAGAATTTGATTAGAAGTTTGTTGTGTGCTATTTTATCTGATTATTATGAAATGTTTAGTAAATTTTAAATTAAACAATAACATAAAAATAAAAACCAAAGGCTAATGAAATTATCACTTCAATTGGGATTTAATCACAACATTATAATAAATCAGGGAAAGTTAATCATCTCCTCATAATTGACAATGTTTAGTAAATTTTAAATCAAACAATTAACATAAAAATAAAAACCAAAGGCTAATGAAATTATCACTTCAATTGGGATTTAATCACAACATGATAATAAATCAGGGAAGGTTAATCATCTCCTCATAATTGGCACTTCAAGACAACGTTATAATAAACCATACATCATTTCAACACAATCAAAAAGATGTTACTTTACTTTATAGTTGGCATATCAAAAAGATGTTACTTCACTTTATAGTCTGGCATTTCAAGAAGGTTATAATAAACTATGTTTGTTTTTCACCTAAACACAATTCAAAAAAGTTACAAATTTTAATCATTAAAAATATAATTTAAGAAGAAGAATGCAAAAGAAATTCCGTTATAGTATTAAAAGATGAAATAATTAGTCAATATGTAATAAATAAACACCATCTTGCAATTAAATATAACTTGTAATTTTTTTATTTTATTTTTAATAATAAAAATAAATAATAATTACAAAGTATTTATAATAAAAAGACACATCACCAGAAATAAAAATACATACGATATTTCCAGCCAAAAAAACACAAAAATCTAATAAATACACGGCAGCAAAAATAAAAATACACCAGATGTTACCTGCCAAAAGGCACAAAAAATTGTGTAATTTTTATTCGCCCTATATAAAACTTCCTAACGTAAACACAACCCAAACGTCACCCGTTATAAAATTTGCTCACCTAAACACAAACCATCTCAAACAATCTTTGCGAGTTCCTCGTTTTGATTTATTTAGTTTGCTCGTTTTTTAGTTTTCATTGCTACCAAATTTCGATAATTTTATTATTTAATTTTTCTGTTAAATGACCCATCAATAATTGTTTGAGTAGTTGAGATTTGGTAACATGTAATAACCCAAGGAATAGATAGATTCCGTCGAAATCCAATATGTCAAATGCTATGATGGCGTCACTCGCCTGTCTAATTAATTCATTAGATACAACACGACACAGTGACCGACTTGCATAGCTAGCGACTGCTGACGGGTGGAATTGAATGTAAATGGGTTGATCTCATTAATTACATCGCAGAGTTGGAGCCTGCCAGAGCGTAAGGTAAAGCTGGGAGAATATATGTAAATAGGTGACTAGGTATAAAGACGTTTTTGAAAAAAATTAAACCGTCAAAAAAACGTTCCTGAGGTTTCAAAACACATCGTGTGAAACGGCAATGTAAAATTATTAAACGTATTTTACGGTCAAAATGCCTTCTGACGGGCAAATAAATTCCAACCCTGATGTGGTCTAATGATGATTCGTGAGTAACGTGAAAGGATTCTGGTGGTTCATCGCAATGGGCTTCAGTCGTTTAAACCGTCCACATACGAAAGAATACGAAAGAATACGTTGTAAGAGCGCTGAGTTTCACGCATTGAAGATGGTAGTGGGGACTTGGAAGTACTGCACGAGAATGAAAAAATTAAATCAGGTTCTCCTCCCTTATGATGAAAGGGATTCGAAATGTCTGTACGATAAACAAAGAGCGATATTCGAAATCCATGTGCCAAAAACTGAGACGTGTGGATTGATTTTTGGTTTATTTAGTCAGAGGAGCTTACATGAGGGGATGTGTAAGTATGTCGTTAGTCTGTACTTTTAAAAAATATTCAAAATCCATGTCCCAAAAACTGAAAAGTGTGGATTAAGTTTTGGTTTATTTAGTCCAGAGGAGCTTACATAGGGGATGTGTAAGTATGTCGTCAGTCTGTCTTTTTTAAAATATTCGAAATCCATATTCCAAAAACTGAGAAGTGTGGATTGACAGGAGCTTACATGAGGGGATGTGTAAGTATGTCGTTAGTCTGTACCTTTAAAAATATTCAAAATCCATGTCCCAAAAACTGAGAAGTGTGGATTAAGTTTTGGTTTATTTAGTCCAGAGGAGCTTACATAGGGGATGTGTAAGTATGTCGTCAGTCTGTCTTTCTTAAAATATTCGAAATCCATATTCCAAAAACTGAGAAGTGTGGATTGACAGGAGCTTACATGAGGGGATGTGTAAATATCTTGTCAATCTGTCCTTTTAAAAATAAAAATTAAAAATATGTTCTAATTAAAAATAATGTCTTTTTATTATAAAAAATGAATCATTTATTAAAATAATTAAAATGTGTGTAATATGTTTAAATCTTATACTCATTTAAAAAATATTAATATTTATCTTTGAATATTTCTGTTAACTAATTTATATCCATATATATATGAAACTTTCATATATATAATTTATATTAATATGATTAAAATATTTTTTTTTAATATTGTATCAAAAAATATTCAATGTGAATATCATTAAATATTCTTAATACTGAATTAATGTTGACATATAGGTTAAAAATATATTAATAATAAAAAACCATTTTAATTCGCGCGATAAAATGTATCGGTGTACATGTTATGTAAAATATTTTAATGTCATATATATATATTGGAAAATTAAATCTTATCGTTAAAACATTTATTTGGTCTTATATATACTTATTAGCTCTAAAGTAGTCCAGGCTCATGTGACATCCGTCATTAAATCGATCTAGGATGTTTCTACAACCCACTTGGGATGTATAAGTATCTATGTCCCTATGTTCCCCTTTAAAATAAAATTAAAAACTATGTTCTAAATTGAAAAATAATATCCTTTATAATAATTACAAAAAATGAATATGTTGTAAATAGTTAGAAATTAAAAAAAGTTGTAATAAGATGTTTTACAATCTATAACTCTTAAAAAAATATTTATATTTAAACTATTTGAAGATTATGTCAACTAATTTATTTCCATATAAACATATAAATTTTTTTTTTTTTTTGTTATAAAAAATATTTCAATGTGAGATATATTAAAAATTTTTTAATATGAATTAATATTCACATATACTTAAAAATATATTAATAATAAAAAACCATTTTAATTGGCCTGATAAAATGTCTCCATGTACATGTTATGTAAAATTTTTTAGTGTAAAATAATGTAAAATTGAGTTTTATAGTTAAAACATTTATTTGGTCCTATATATACTCTATTTAGCATTGAAAAATACAACTTAAACAATAAAAAATAGCACATTGTATTTTTCACTGTAAAGAAATTTGCATGTGACAAAATTTGATCCCTCTCAAGTCATGTTAGATCCTTAATTAAAAGGAATTATGCTGGTTTTTATTTCAAAATGGATGGACAAACATATTTACACATCCCCTCATACTGAATTGTAGAATAAAACTCTCTACTCAATCAAGTCTTTAGAAAAATGGATTTCTCTAAATACTAATATTTTCTAATCCATGCACTTAAATCTTAAAAAAAATAAGGTCTAAAAATTTTAATTCCTCATAAGACTAGGTAAATCCCGCAGTAAAATGAATTCCGGAAAGGAAATTAAGAGATTTGCAAAGTTATTGAAGTTTTGAGTGTGGTAAGTTCTATACACTTAGGTGGATAAATGCAAAAGATGTTCTAGTAGCTAAATGGAGATTTGCTAAGTTATTGAAGTTTTGAATGGGCTAAGTTCTCCACGCTTAGATGAGGAAATGTCAAAGACGTTGTAGTCACTAAATTTGTTTCCGCTGCATGGTGTGATCAGATATTGTTTTCGCTCCATGTTACATGTTTATTAATTCCCATGTGCTTACTAATCAGTCCAAATTCATTGTCCTCATTGCATGATTTAAATGTTTAAGTTTAACTTAATTGCCAATTTGGAAAATATTCTAAAATCTAATACACAAAACTGATGTTAAAAAATTGAATTGAACCAAATATTAAGATAGATAGAAAAATTGTTGTAAAATAAATAAACCAACCAACTACTAGTGAAGCAATTAAATTGATTCAAAATGTCTATCCAAGTAAATGGCCATCTGAGACAGAGCCAGGTTTGGAGATAACTATAGCTTGCACTCCCTCCAATGGGACTTCTTCCTCTAACAAAATAGAGACATGACCTTGTAGAATCAACGAGTTGTGTACATATAATCGATGACACAAACATATATAATAACAAAATAGAGACATGGCCTTGTACTTCTTCCTCTAACAAAATAGAGACATGACCTTGTAGAATCAACGAGTTGTGTACATATAATCGATGACACAAACATATATAATAACAAAATAGAGACATGGCCTTGTAGAATCAACGAGTTGTGTACATATAATCGATGACACAAACATTTATAATTTTACTGATCAGTGGTTAAGAATAATATATTTTTCCGTTCAAATGGTTCGTAAGTAAGGTGAAAGGAATTCAGTGGTCGATGGCATTAGTGGTTAAACTAAATACAAAATTGAGACAATTTATGGGTAGGAATAAATATGAAATTGTAAATAGTGTTGGACTAATTGTTGTATTTCTAAGAATTGATCATGTGGACTAACTATCATGTTGAGGATACAGGAATTAATCATGTTGACTAATTATCATGCTAAGGACACATGACGAACACAAGACTAATTACCCTTTCAATATAATGATAAGTGTTTGGAAGTTTACTAACTCCTACAAGTTTTAGTATAATGGAAATCCTCAATATATGAAAGTCTTGGCTAGGGTTTGGTGGTTTGATTCCTACAAGTTATGTTCAAGGCAACATAATGGTAAGGGTTTGGAAGTTTACTCATTCCTACAAGTTTTGGTGTAATGGAAATCCTCAACATATGAAAGTATTGACTAGGGTTGGATGGTTCAAAAGTTTACTAATTCCTAAAAGTTTTGGTGTAATGGAAATCCTCAACATATGAAAGTCTTGGCTAGGGTTTGATTCCTGCAGGTTATGTTGAATGATGAACTAACAACAACTCCTCTAGAAATTAATTATGAATACAAACCCAGATCCTAGGAATAGGG
Source organism: Pinus taeda (assembly GCA_000404065.3). NCBI lineage: Eukaryota > Viridiplantae > Streptophyta > Pinopsida > Pinales > Pinaceae > Pinus > Pinus taeda. Next base: position 157,674 of record APFE031145045.1, read on the forward strand.
AACAATGAGTAATAATAAATGTCTTGAAGTTTAATAAGGGTTTTGAAATTTACTTTGATCATGTGGACTAATAACCACTAACAACCTACTATGTGTCAATAACCATTCATCCAAGTGTCACATTTCACTTTCAGTTAGTCCAGTTCAGTTTAGTTTAGTCTCAAAGTCATTTATTGTTGATGTCTCCAATATAATCATTTTTAACTAAATCCTAATATTGAGAAGAGAAATCTCTACTCTAGTGTGATCAGCCACAAGGGGATGATGACTGTGAAGAATTTACAAAGAGAAAATAGAGGCAAAGACAAAGACTTAGACAAAGATATAGGCAAAGAAGGAAGCCCATAAAGTGGATGATAACTATGAAGAATTTACAAAGAGAAAATAAAGACAAAGACAAAGAAGGAAGCCCACTAAGAGAAAACAGAGACAGAGGCAAAGACAAAGAAGGAAGCACAACAGGAGAAAGTTGTCATTGCATAGAAGAAGGAACAACAACAATGTGGTTCTGCAGATATTTTTACACTTACCATTGATTGCAAATGTTCAGATAAATATGACAATTATGGAGAAGAATTAAGCTTCCTTGAAACATGGCTTGCAACACCATGTCTTGATGAAGTTTGTGTAGAAGTTGTGGAAATGAATGTTGAAGACAACATCGATGGTGATCAAATTAATGAAATTTTTAAGTATTGGAGTCATGAAGAAATGAAATTTTATTATGGACTTATGTTGCAGAAAAAAAAGGATGATGAAAAACACATTATAAAAAAATGACATGCGGCAACAATCCACATACAAGTTTTTTGAAGAAGTCCAAGACATACTTAGACAACCTTGAACATTGGAAGATCTACACTCACACATGACTAAACTAAATTTTGAAAAATACAAAAAAAATTGAAACAATTTAGAGACTACAATATTTAGAAGAAAAAAAAAAAGAAAAAATCACTAACTTTTTTAGAAAAAAGTTTCAAAATTTATAAAGGTTTTAGAAAAAAGGTTTGAAACTTTTACCTTTCATCTTTACAATTTACAAATTTGAAATGTACTATATCAATAGAAATAATGTTAGCGATAGAATTTTGCGAAGAAGATTTGAAATTTATACGCACAACGAGCTCCTTGTATTTTTCTTCGTGATTCAAACAATGCAAATGAACTGATAACCGTCGTTTTTCCTCTTTTGTTGGCCACAAATTGGGACAACACAACTACAGTGATTTTCTGGTCGTGGAATTTATTCTTATTCACGACAAGAACTGATGTGGTGGGTCCCATCACAATGACGTCATTGTGATGTCAGAAAATGGTATTAGCAGGGTTACTCATGGTATTGAAATTCGGAAATAATTTAGTTTCATAAAAGAAGGATGATGTTGCTATGCAATTGTCTAAAAGAAGTTATAT
>APFE031145049.1:776-16113 GCA_000404065.3 Pinus taeda
GCAAGCAGTTTGGATGAGAAGGATGTTGAGGAGCTTAGGCCAAGAGCAGGCAAAAGCAACAGTGATTTTTTGTGACAATAGCTCAGCTATTGCATTATCAAAGAATTCAGTGTTTCATAAGAGAACGAAACACATTGACACAAGATTTCATTATATCAGGGAACTGGTGAGCAATGGAGAAATTGCCTTAGAACATTGCAGGACTCAGGAATAGGTTGCAGACATTTTGACAAAGCCACTGGACCAGAAAAGCTTTGAGTTTTTGAGAAAATGTTTGGGTATGACTGAATGCCCAACAGTTGAAATTAAAGGGGAGTGTTGAAATATTAATTTCCAACTGCCCGCATTAACTCCAGCAAAACCACTTCAGAAAACCACAAGTACATTTCGCACCGCTTTTCGAAAAAGGTTGTATTTGTCAGAGGGCCTCCGAACACACCGACTAATTGACACGCGTCCTGTGTACGAACACAAAACCACCCATTCCCTGGAAACTAAACTTCGATTGGTTTGTGTGAGTTAGGTGTGCGAATTGCGTCCGATCAAGTCAACGGACATGGATCTTCATCAACCTGCCAGAACATTAATTTTGGTTTTTGCCGCACATTTCATTTAATGCATTTAATACTTGTCATAGTCTTAAGTAAAATCTTTAAAGTTTTCATACGTCATGTATTTTTTTTAACCCATATATAATGTTTTGGTGTTGACTTTGTATTATTATCGCACACGGGATGAGAAGAGAAAGTGTTCGCAGCAGCGAGGGTTGAAGAACCAGAGGTTTGCACAGCAGTGCAAGGTTGAAGATTTGTAACAAAAAAAGGAACGCATATGTATATGAAATTTCATTTTGTTATGTGTTGACTATTGTGTGATGCAAGACATATATGTAATTTTTTTTTATTGCTCAAATGGCGGGGAGCAAGAGCGAATAAAGAATGACTGTGTGGATTTTATTTTTGAGATTAAAAGTTATATAAGAAACTTTTACAGCACATGTAAGAATTTTTATTCTACAACAGTAAATGTAAAAGCTCTTTTACAGCAGTAAATGTGAATGAAGATTTTACACAATAGTGTAAAAATCATTTGTAACAGAGGCAGAGTAATTTTGTTTTTGGTGAATCCCTCTGAGAGAGGAAGAAATATGTATCAGGCATTTTATTAATAAATATAAAAAGTTTTATTGGTGTGAAAAATCTCTGTTCTCAGAGATTTTATTTGTTTCCCTGTGCATAAAAAAAAAAAAAAAAAAAAAAAAAAAAAAAAAAAAAACAAAACAAAACAGTTAGTTGTTTGTTTTTGGGATTTTACCAAAAAAATCCCCAACATTTACATCCAATCAACTTAGGATTCACACCTTTGATATCATTAAATGGTTCTTGAAATTTTTATGGAGCCAATTTATTTATCAATTGAAACTCTATTCCTATGAGAACTGTAATTCCTCTGCAAATGCCAACATCTCGTTCCCTTTTCTACCTTGTGCAATTCTTTGATATGACATTGTTCGGGTCTATTCTCCAAGTCTTCAACATTGGCACCAATTTGTACATTCCACAATCAATATTGATTTGGTTCTAGAATTCCCAAGCACTATGCATAAATGATCGTTAACCCTTATATGTAAAACACGTAAAGATTAATTAGGACTTGGGACCTTTAACATGTCTCAATGAAATAAGAAATACTTATTGTTAATAATATTGATTCATGAAACCCATATTGATTCATGAAACCCAATAAAGTATTTGGTGGTGTGATATTCTTTCAACATCGTTCCATGATTGATATCCTTTTCCAGCCCGTGCCTCTATCAGCTACGCATTACATCCTCAAATGGGCATGTTTTACCACAACTTTGTGTGTAGTATTCATGGTACTCCCCTTAGTAGCACTTTGTTTAACCACCCCAACATTTAAATATTGATTCAAGGATAGCCACATTATCATGTACCTTCTACATATGTGGTGATGTGTGATCCAATGCGGCTGCTTCATACATGTATCAATGTCGCTTGTGCCCCATTCTTCCGTCACTACCTTACAACACCATTCAGTCATGTTGTTTATGCACCAAAGCCAATTATGGCAACGACCCATACAAATTAGTGGTGTAGTTCAGGGCTAAAGATTTCACTTCAAAATGAAATTCATTGACCTATATTCATTCTACCAAATCACATGCCTCTTTGAGTACTTGATTTTCTTTTGGCAACGCTATATTTTCCATTGTGAACCCCATACTGGCAGTGGCGCAGCCCGCTGAAATTCCGCTTTTATTGTGTTAACATGGTCGAAACTTATATGAGCCCTTAGTACTATCACCATATGCTTCATGTGGGCACTTGAGGTTTGCTCTGGCGCCCTTTTGAAGGCCACTCAATAGGCATCTTCTTAAACAACCCCATCAACCTTCGTGACATGTTTCAAAGTATTCACCATCACTCACGTTTTATAATTAATTGGAGGTTTCTTCTTTGATTAAAACGGAGCAAAATATCTCGTGCATTCTCTTGAGAGAGTACCAAAACGCACCCAATTCCTGTTGTTTAATACCATTAGTGTTGACAGTAACGTGCTTGATATTGGGCAACTTTGTATAATGATGGAGAGCATCATGTATAAACCTATTACCTCACACGGTTATGAAGCAAGTCTCCTCTTTATATCGACTTCATGTGACCCACTTCCAAAATTAACATCCACATCCATATCATGAGTCCTCACCAAAGAGGATGGGTCAAACTGGCCATCAACTTTTCCAAGTGCGATTTGGCGACTCAACGACCCTAGAAAAGGTTACATAGTCACATTATAGTCGAGATTGCATGTTTAAGATGGATGAGGGGCTTCCAGGTGTGACTTTGCGAATTGTCTAGGGGTCGTGAGAATGCAATGTAGGTTAGGTCACATCTTCTGGTTATATGTTTGAAGCCCTGGGATGTGATTTGGCAACCTTGTAGCAATTATATATATATATTCCTTGTATTTAAAAGTAAATTATTATTATTATTATTATTTTGTTGGCTTGATCCACATGTATTTTAATTAAAATCTCTTGATTTACATCATACTTCGTAACATGATTGAGATATCCCATGGACGATTATTATTATTATTTTACATTCATTTGTTATATATCTATATAAATTTGATGTAAAATTAAAGTAGAAATTAAAGTATTCTATTTATGGTGGACATTGATTTGTTTTGCTATTACTATTATTACTATTTTTTAAGTTTCTAATCTAAATATTATATTATTTTTAAATGTAGCATTATTACACAACATCTCATACTAGGCTTAGAGTGCTTTAGGCACAATAATTTAAATATCACTTTTTTCTAAATAAGTAAAAATGAATAATTCTAATTAATCAACTCAAAATTTTCAAAACTATACAAACTTAAAATACAATGATGTGCCACGCACACAAAAGGTACAAACTAGATCTTTATATTTAGAACCCAATCAGTTTGTGTGGTATCAATGGCTTTGTTCTCATAAATCAATTGTCACTTGGACAATTTTTCAGAGGACTTGGTAACACATTATGAGGATACAAAGAGTAATACTTTATTTCTCTAATTGATAAATCTCAAACAAAAGGGTTCAATGGTAGAGCACATTGAGGACTTTCAAAGATTGAATATCAATGTAACTAATATTCCAGAGGAGCATATGATTGATGTTTTCATAGGGGCTCATTGATGGTGTTGGATGTCGCCAACAACTAGAGGGTCTCCCCGGTGTAAGGTCCCAATTAGACCTCTCACAGTTTAGGATAAGAGCCCCATCCAGTATGTGGTCTTGACTACCACCATCAATGTTTCGCTCTTGGTTATTAAATGTGTAGTCGTTAGAGTAAGAACAAGGAATACATGCCTTGATTACGGGAGCAAGGTCAACCCACGATTAATAACTTACAGAACGAGATACAAGGATGCAACAACAATAACAAGGAGAAGTATGCCACGATAAGGATAAGTGAGCCGAAACCCAATCAGACATACATGAGAAAAAACATGCTAGAGGTTAGTTGCAAATTAGTTCACAACAGGTCACCGACATGGCATGGAGTAAGAAAGCAAGGATTCAAAGTAGACATGCAAGCAATGAGTTACAAACTAGTTCATTAACGTATTACTCACATGAAAACACACATACAACCACAATGGAAATACTGAAGAGCCAATATAACCAAGTTGAAAATCATGGGAATCAATGCAGAAGACAAATCACTTCTTATTAAAGTTATTGCAAAGACAAGTACATATTATGCAAACCATCAAAGCCCAATAGTTGAGAATGGGTTACTCCTTCCATTATCCAATACAAAACTCTAGCCTCACTAACACTCACCCTACTAGCTGCCAAGAGCCTGAGTGTCTCTAGCTCTCAAGCACAAATCATTTATCTTATCCTAGCCCCTACTCAAGTGCTCAATTCCCCCTGTAATGAGGCATGATGGCACATTTATAGAGATGAAGTGATTGTTCACCTACCGTGACCCTTGACCTATCCACCTGACTCTTGAACTTTCTTACTTATCTCTAATGCCCCTTGCGTAGTACATGCTCCATTGATCTCAGCATAGCTACTAATACCATGATAAGAACATTTACATATTGATAGAAGAGAAAATGTGAGAGGAACAAAGAACGTTATGAGAATCCCTAGGGTTCTTGTTTCCAATAGTGGAATCATGGAGACTTGCATAGGCTATTGCCCCTCCTTTACATCCAATCAACTTAGAATTCACACCTTTGATCTCATTAAGTGGTTCTTGAAGCTTGTATGGAACCAGTTTATTTATGAGTTTGAAACTATATTTCTGCGAAAACTGTAATTCCTCTGCACGTGCCAAAATCTTGTTCCCTTTTCTACCTTGTGCAATTCTTTGGTATGACAGTGTTGGTGTCTATTCTCTAAGTCTTCAACCTTGACACCAATTTGTACATTCCACTATCACTATTGATTTGGTTCAAGAATTCCCAAGCACTAGGCATGAATGATCGCTAACACTTATTTGCAAAACATGTGAAGATTAATTAGGACTTGGGATATTTAACATGTTTCAATGAAATAAGGAATACTTATTGTTAATACTATTGATTCATGAAACCTAGTAAAGTATTTAAAGGTTGGTGGTGTGATATTCTTCCAACGTCGTTCCACGACTGATTTCCTTTTCCAGCTCGTGCCTATATTAGCTATGCATTACATTCTCAAATGGGCATGTTTTACCACAACTTTGTGTGTAGTATTCATGGTACTCCCCCTAGTAGCACTTTGTTTAACCACCCCAACATTTAAATATAGCTTCAAGGATAGCCACATTATCATCTACCTTCTGCATATGTGGTGATGTGTGATCCAATGTGGATGCTTCATACATGTATCAATGTCACTTGTGCCCCATTCTTCCATCACTACCTTACAATCAAGGAGTTAAATTTGACGCCTGTATGCTCGTATTTAGCTTTTTTACCTGTAAAATACGTTTTAATTTCAAATCTCCACGTCATGTGTAACTTGCCATTAATTTTTTAAAACGTCATATTGACGGGAATGTTTAAAAATTAAAAGCTTTAAAATATTTTTTTTTTATAAATTATATATATATATATATATATATATATTTAACATTACAAGTTACGTTATATATTTTTTATACCGTATAATCTCCGGCAACTTGCAAGTTTAGCATTTACGGACAAAGGACAATGACCGCGAGACAGGGATGGGCATAAGAAGTTTCAAAGAGGACCCACTTCGGCCTCACTGTAAATGCTAGGCATTTTCTTTGCAGTTGCCTTGGCATTTGCAGTCATGCTATGGACATTCGTACAACTATATTTAAGGGGAGCAAGCCTTTATTTACCCCCTTCAGAATATAATTCGAGGCAGAGAGACCCACAAAGCAATTCATCAAAATGACAGGCGCGTTGGCTTCAATAGGTGTAAACATTGCCAGTGATCTGATAGGAAGGTTGTTGATGCAAATAAAAGACACAAGCATTGCAGCGCACAAGGTGTTGTTTGCAAAAAGGAGTTTCAGAGAGTTTTCAAGCCATATAAACAAAATAGAGCCCATTCTATTAGAGCTGTGGCAAAGAAACATTCATGGGTCTTCAAACTCTCTAAGAGTTCCGCTGGAAGCCCTGCAAACACAACTGAACAATGCCTCCAAGCTCATAAACACATATACTTCAGGGAGCTGGATGTATTTTTTTCTCAAGTGCAGGATTCTACCAGATGAAATGAAGGAAATCACTCAAGGAATAGAACGGTCTTTGAATGCTCTCAGGATTGTTACTCTGGACGTTTCACTGGAGATCAAGGAGAAAACAATTGCTCTGTGTGAGACCATGAGGAACGCGAAGTTCTAGGGGGAGGTTGGAAGCGAGTCCCTTGCAAGTGAGATTGAGAGTGAAATGAAAGAGATGCACAGTGACAGCCAGCAAGTGTTGTAGTTAATTGTACAAGTGGCCAACGCCATGGGTGTGCCCACAGACTAGTGCTTTCTACAGTCTGAGATTAAAGTTGTAAGAAAGAAGAAGGAAGACCTCGAGAATGAGAAACAGAGGGCTGAGGCTTACATGCTTGATCAAACACAGGAATTTCTAGGCAGGTCTGGTATTGTTTCTGCTCCATTCTCTTCTCCTGATTACTAGTATGTTGCGCCTTCGCATTTCTATTGCCCACTGGAGGACACAATAATGGAGGATCCAGTGAATTTGGAGTCGGGGATTACTTATGAAAGATCTGTAGCCTCCAAGTTGTGTTGTCGCTAGAGTCAACGCTCGTGAGCTTCTTTGGTGCAGATTTTGACCCCAAGTCTAGACCAGTCCAGGAAAGCATTTTGGCATACAACAATATTTTCTGCATAGATCCTAGTATGTTCTAGTTCTCGCGTAGATCTAAAGGTATCTCCAAACGGAAATAATTATTCTGTCGGGTTCTAGGCACCGACTGCAAACATCAAAAGAAAAGACACAAACCAGAAAAGGAAGAGAGGATGCACGCTAAGTTTTGAGGAATCAACTGTATAACAACTGAAGTTACAGTCCCTGTTTGTGTAGTAGTTTTACAGGACTTCTGATGGACTTGCACATGGACGCTAACCAAATCCTTGAAATCTTGTCAAAGCTTCCAGCTTCACCTGAAGTAATAGTGGCTGAAGGTCAAGGGGTACAACTTGAAACTGGGGTCCATGAAAAAACCATGGAGTCAAATTTTTCATTTTGGACAACCCAAGTAAAACAAATTTTGCAGAAAATGGAATTTCTAGAAACTGAAAACAACAAGCTCCATTCTAAAATACACACCCTCTCTACTAGAGTTTCAGAGGTGGAAGGGGATAATTTATCCCTTAAAAATATATTACATGAAAGGAAAGAACAAGAAAATATCCATCCTCCAAATGATACGTTGCATGCATAAATTCTCGACCTTAAAAGAAAGTAGGAAGAAATCAGATCCCAACAAGCCACCTTCAAACAAGAAACCAAGACACACATGAATTCTTGGGCACAGGTGGTTCGAGCAAAGGATAAAACTCCTACCCCTCTTGGAACAGTTGAGGAGGTGATGCAAGTAAAACTTGTGGAAGAACACACCAGACACACGAGAGAATTTAATCTCAAGGAGAGAGGTCTCCCTTTACCTCACTCCTCTCTGGATCCTATGGAAGGGGGGGCTAGGTTCCTTTAGGATACCCTTAGCCTCCCTGATATAGCTCTGGACAGAGCCTAGTTGGGATACGACTCTACTCTCTTCCTCAAGTTTTGGACTGCATCCGATTGACTCCACACCCTCAGGGCTAAGTGGAAGTTGTTTTCTATCCCCAACGAGATTTTCTTAGATGAGGACCTCACCCAAGCACAGGTTGCAGAACTTAAACAATCTAGAGAACAGGTTATGGAAGCATGACAGGCATGGAAATGGGCAATTATCTAGAATCTTCGGGCAATCATTCGGGAGTCCTTCCCACTTGGGTGGGAACCCCAAATTGGAGGTTCCAAATGATGGGCCCGCTTGGGGAGACAATAGGGTGTAGGCATCTCTATCCGTTGTTGGAATCGAAATGGATCTTTATGGTCATCGTTAGGACTTTTGTATGACGCTTTCGAATCAGTGGACATCCTCTTTGTGACTGAGACTCATGCAAGCACTGTTCGACCTATCCAAGATATCACATGTTACCATTGTTCTCAGTTTTTAGGCAAGAGATGAGGAGCTCAGGAGGGGTCAGAGGATCAGGGGGAGTTGCTTGTTTGGCTAGTGAGTCACTTTGGAACATGGTATCTATGGTAGCCAAAGACGAGTTTGCTAGGTTTATGTGGATTTGGATTAGCGTTGGAGTCTCTCATCCGAGGGACATCTACATAGTAGTCTGTACTTTCCCCAGCCTCTTCACCATTTGCCATCAATAATGTCTCAAATGGGGACCCTTGGGACTTTATAGACTTGTACATTGGCATCGCCCAATACTTTGTTGTTGGGGAAGTCATCCTCCAAGGTGACTTCAATGCTCATACTAGATATCTCCAGATCCCTCTCCACGATCGATTAGAGGACATGTTTTGTACCCAGGGTATAGATCCAGATTCAATTGGGCTTCACCGGATGTCAAATGATGCTTTGGGGCCCACAATAGTTTATGGTAAGCATCTATTGCAATTGAGGGAATCACAGGAGTTGTTAATTCTAAATGGTCTTCCTTGTTTCCCAGACTCTCACTTTTTCACGTGTTGACCATATTGCGGGGGTACAAGTGCAGTTATTATGTCCTCGCTAGCCAGAACTTGCTCCCTTTTATTCGCCATCTCTTGGTCTCCCCCATCTCCCTGATCATGCACTTCTTTCCTTCTCTCTCTGGTTTGACCCTCCCCTTCCACCTCGTCCTTCCCCTCCAGGACCACCCCAAACCATCTTTCGATTTTACGAAGGAAACCCTAACATCTTCTCCTCTACTCTACGCAAGATGCTCCCATCAGAAACCCAATTCTCCTTGCTTGATTCTGCTTCCACTAAATACACCCATCTTTCATCTTCCATTTGCGAAGAAACACTCAAATCCTTCCCTCACTCCACTTGTTCCAATTTCAACTCTCGAAAAGTGGATCTTGCCCCATGAACAAATGGTATGATGACAAATGAAGACTCTACATCGAGAACTTCGATATGCTTTAACCCACTCTCAACCCTTCTACCCTAACCTCAAAGCTTCTTACCATCGTCTCCTTCATTGCAAGAAACGAATCTTTGTCTCTCATATAAGACGAGAACTTTCTGCTCTCCTTTCCCACTCCTCTAAACAATTATGGCATACCATCCTTCCCCGACGCTCCCCTCTTCCATCTGACCTTGACCCTACATCCATGTTCTCTCACATTCCAACCTTTATGATATTCTGGGGCAAGTCCAAGTTCATGTTACCTCCTCACCCCCTTGCTATTACCTAGTCTCAGACAAAGATATTAGAGAGGTCATTGGGTGATGAACAATAGCAAAGCAACCGATGAGGAAGGCTACCAAGCAAAGTTTTTTAAACATGGTTTCCGTGCTTTGTTTAGTTACTTGGCTAATCTCTTCAACCATGTAGCCCATGAAGGTTTTCCACCGGCATGGTCACACCACATCATCCATCCGATCCACAAATCAGGCTCCAGCTCAAATCCTAATAACTGCAAAATGATCATGGTGAGTCACATGTTCTCGAAGTTGTATGATACTATTCTATATAGGAAGCTCTCTAGTGACCTTGAGCAGAGGCAACTTAGAGCTAGGGGACAAGCAGAGTTTTGACCAGCTCATCAGACCATTGACCAATTTTCACCCTCCACGCCATGCTTGAGGAGGAACAACATCGCTCTTCGAAAGTCACTATTGTTTCGTAGATTTTTGAAAATATTTTGACTCTGTTTCGAGGGAAGCCTTACTCTAGAGATTCAGAGATATTGGCATCTCAACGACCCTATTAATAGCTATTACACGCCTATGTGAGTCTTTCCTTGGTCGTCTTCGCATGGTTCATGGGATGTTTGATCTCATCCGAAGCACTATTGGGGTTAAACAGGGTTGTCCATTGTCCACTACCCTATTTGGGATCTATATTAATGAGTTGGAGTCTTTTCTACATGACCATATCTCGGACACTGATGGTTGCCTTCTTCACCAGGTCATGATATCTATTCTACTCTTTGCTGGCGATGTGGTCCTCCTCTCCTCATCTCCAAAAGGATTACAGAGGAAGTTGGATGCCTTAACTCTGTTTTTCTATCTTCGATAGTTGATGGTCAACCTGGGTAAAACCAAGGTTATGATCTTTAATGGGGTGAAGAAAACTTCGAACCTTCACTTCCTATTCAGAGAGGAAGAGGTTGAGATCACCAACACGTATACGTACTTGAGGGTGCAATTCTCAGGTCCCTGCTTCAATTTGCGACGGACGCTTCAGCCTCAGATCAACAAAGGATATAGATCCTTAGCCCTTTTCGAGAGACAGTGCTTTCAACATCACTTCCAGGACATCTCATCCAAGATAAGCCTTATGGACACCTTGATTCGTCCCACTGTTCTATATGGCTCATAGATTTGGGGACCATCTTTACTTGAGTTGGATTGGGCTTCATTTGAGAGAGTCCACACTCTTCTTCTCCACCGCGTCATTAGATGCAAATAGACAATACCTCAACACATCATCCTTTCAGAGTTTGGAGCTCAACTCTTTTGGCTTGAGATAGTCTTTAGTTTGGTCTCAGTCTAGCATTGTTTCTGGGTATTCGCAGAGTCAATAAAGAGTAGGGACCGTTATCCTTACTTAGCATATTTCTCTTCTGATACTATTGCTCGTTCTACTTCCTCGGTTGATGGCACGGAGTAGTTGTTTTTATTTTAGGAGGGGTTCAAGTTTCTAAAGTCAATGCGTAAGCATATTTTCCCAGATTTCTTACGTGAAAGATTTAAATTAGAAAACCAAGTATGATGACGAACTTTGCAATTAATCCAAACACTTAAAATGTTAGTCAATCTTTTCGGTGAAGGGAGTGCAAGCAACATGTATGTGTTACCTATTCTTTGTTGCAATGGCTTGCCTCTTGCTTTACCTGGAATCTCATGTTGGATTGCTCGCGTGCAGTGTGTACTTAGGTCATCATCTACTCATGTAGACCCATCTTGGTACTATTTGATCAAGTGGTCAACGATGTGTCGTTGTTGTAGTGTGTATCTTGTACCAATATTGGCTGTCTTCGGATTGTGGTAGGTTCCCAGGTTGCTTTTGTTCATTTGTAGTGTTGGTCTTTTGTGTGTTCAACATGAGTTCCTCATACTCATCATCGTTGTTTGTGCCTTCAAACCAATGTTTTAAAACTCCGACTCAGTCAAGGGTCGACTCCGACTCCAACTCCAACTTGGTATTGACTCAGACGGCTCGATTTCAATGACTCGGTCGTTGTAAAAAATACATTAAATATTTATTTTTTATAAAAACACATAATTTTAAAGATTTTCATTCATGTTTCCAAACACACAACATTATAATATAGATAGAAGACAACATATGATCAAAGTAGGCTCATGAATACATCCATTATATCAAAATGGCACCCAATGCACTGTCCAATACATACATGATGTTGATATAGAGATCAAAACAAAAACACATAACCAAGGAGGCTATAAATGGCCTCTAAAACAAAAGTCTGTGACCAGTACTACTGGCAACTGCTAGAGTTGCCAACATCATCTGGCTCAGTGTTACTTGGGAGTGGGAGCGGAAGTGGGGAGCGAGAGCGAAAACGGGAGTGGGAGCGACATTTTCAGAAGCACTTGGTTTGGGAGCGAATCTCGGAGGAGTTGGACAACCAATGTCACTAACATCAAGGTACATAGAGGGATTGGTGCTCTTGATTAAATACGAGTTCCATACCCTAATACATGACAAAATTCAATGGAAACATTGCAATCCTCCAATCCTGAAATCCTGAAAAACTGATAAGTCTACTGGATTTTGAATGAAATCTAAAATTCTACTTTCTCCATATGAAATCTAATGAGACCAGAACCACTCTTAAACATCCTAAGTCATTTCATGGTAATGTTAAAAATTTAAGTAAAAGGATGAAAATGAAGATTAATGAGAATGTCACTTTTACTTTTAGAATTTAACATTACCATGAAATTTGAATAGCATATCAATACTAGGAGAGGGGAATGGACCCCAAATAGCACTTATCCAATTTAGAAAACACCTTGGAGTCCCCAACAATCAGCTAAATGTTAAAAAGTTAAAAGAAAATAGAAAATCCCTTTTTTTTGGGGTGACTGGCCAGATTTAATGAATCGGCCGAGTAGATGTGGAAACGGCCGAGTTGGCTAAGTCAGCCATGACTCGGCCGAGTCATGGCTGACTCGGCCTCGCGAACCGTTTCCTCCACCGAGTAATATTTCTGGGCAATGAAACGGATCAAATCGGTCGTTTCCGTTTCGAATCGGCCGAATTTTAAAACTATGCTTCAAACTTCAAAAGGCTCAAAATAATGCATTGTTCATTATTTTGGATGATTGAGATACACTCGATCCTTGAGCCATCATGTGTTCCCGATTTGTCAAGACTCATGGCCCACAACTTTGCTATATATGGACCATTTGGCGTGCTGGTACTGCTACTACTACCATTGTTGCTACTACTGCTACTATCGAAAAAACAAACTGTACAAGTTTCATTATCATCAGTTGGGTGAGGAAGGAGTCCCAACTACTTGTCTAATGAGGTTGGAGCTGGCCATGCAGGATAACACTCCAACGTCTTTTCTAGGAGGCAGTTGCCAAACATGATTTTTGTGAAGGCCAACGGTTCGTTCTCGTCGTTAAGGGGAGTGACATTGTGTTTCATATACCTCTCAGATAACACCCAGATTTGGTTGCATCTACCCTTGTACGGAAGCCACATGTGAGACCAGTTTGTAACAAAATATCCATCTAGCTTGTTGGACCAGTCTCTGCTGAGTAGCAGGCCATATGCTTCTGGTATGTCCACAACAACTATGTTGATGCATTGGTGGACTCGACTGTCATGGGATAGTCGGACGATCACGTCTGGAAGTTCACCAATGGCTGGTACTGAGGTTCTGTCAAGTTGGATTATTCTTGCAGATGTTTCGCTCCATCGTGCATTGATCTTCTTAGCAATGGAGAGTGGCATGACATTGGATGCCGCGCCAGAATCAACCAAGTAGTTGTGAACATTGTAGTTGAAAACTTTGAATGAAAGTAGGAATGGGGGGCAACCTGAGTTTTCTTCTTCCATTTGGAGTGTATTGAGCATAGTATATAGTGATCCGGGAGGTGTGCATGCTCCCTTGCTGGTAGAGGTTGCGTTGTCCGCTATTGTTTGTCCCAACGCACACAGCAGGGTATCTCACTGACTCTAGACTTCAGCTAACTCGAACAAACTGATGTTCACCCGAGTTTTCTTCATTTCATCAACTGTGTTGTAGTCCAGAGGTGGTAGGCTAACTGAGGTGTCCCGGGTGGAATAGATGCTCATGCTGTTTGGCGGAGTGTTCTGCAACTTGCTACTCATGGATGTACTTTTATCCACCACTATCTTCCCTGACTTGCTTTGTGTTTTTTTCTTTGAGACAATCGGTGGATCAACCTTCTTTATTAGCTGTCTCACTTTATCTTGCATTTCCCCAAGTGTAGGGGGAGTCCCTTTACTCCTAAGATTGTAACGATCATTTTGTTTTAGGGGCTGCTTCTCGGTGTTCATCTTCGAGTATACTTGTGAGCACTGATACACATTCACCACATGCCCAAAACTTGGTGTTTCATTAGGTGCAACCTCTCTGCTATCATCAATATCTTCTTACTGATCCTGCATATCGCCTTCCGCATCGAGTGTATGATTGCAGATAGAGGTAATGACTTACTTCCCATCTAAACAAGAGTTCTCGGGGTGGAACTCTTCGTGGAAGGAACAAAAATTAGGATCAACACACTGATCAAGTTGGAACACAGGCTTCTGTGCAAATTTAGAAGCGAACCGGTTGTTGGTTGATGAGCTAGTTGATGAGATGTTTTCCTGTCTCTGTCTAGGCGGATGGCTGCTTGCGAATGTGTCCATTTTCCATTGCTTGAATTCAAACATTTCGGTGGTCAAGTTCTTGACAAGGCGAGTGAGGGTCTCAATATTAGTTGCTTCCTTATCTCTACCCTTGCTCGTTGTTGCTTGGGGCTTTCTGATCGCATCCTTGGAGTCTTTTGTTGATTATTCATCCTTGATGACTCCAATTGTGTGCAAGTCCTTTTCAACAACAATAGCCTCTTTGCAGCTTTCTAAACGTGTTGGCTTCGCAGCTTGCTTGACAAACTGCGCAATGGTGGTCGACAATGCAGATGTGTAATAGTCAATAGTGATGGAGTCATGAGGTTTAGTGTTTGCTGCAAATTTGTTCAAAATATGCATAAGCCTCTGATTGAAGTCTTTCACTTTCTCTTTTCCCTCCATCCTAAGGCTTCCCAATTCCTTGAGCAACATGCTTGGGGTCTTGTCATCAGCAAACATTTCAGGGAACATACGTTTGAAAGAACCCCAGTTTTGTATGGAGTTGGGTGGAAGGCTGTGAAAACAAGCAGTTGCGCGGTCGTCCAAGGTACATGGGAACAATATACATGCTACGTCATCATAATGTACCTCAAGGGTTTGCAATTGTAGGTAAAAGTTGTCTAAGTGGTCTTCTGCCTTCACCGTGTTGTTAGGGTTGAACTTGATGTTCATTCTCTCCACTCGCTTCGACATATTTTGTAGAACAGCCAGGAGAGTCAATGGTCCCCGAGTCATCCATTCAAGATTTGGGTCAGCCATCTCTTCGTCTTCTTCGACTTCTTCCTCTCCTTTGGAGTCTGATGGTTCTGGATTTGAGTTTATCGGTTCGTCACTACCTCCACCTCCTCCGCTTCCTTCCCCTCCGCCTCCTATACTGGAGTTCGATCCCAAGATCATAAGAGTGCCTTGTTCATCTTCAAGGAAGATTAGAGGTTCCTTTCTGTATGAAATAGCTTCCTCTAGACCTTCAAGAGTGGCAAGGACTGCTTCATCCATCGATGATACAACAACTCCTGTGGGAGTGGCTTTTGGCTTCCTAGATGTGTGTGGAAGATGTTGTATGCCTGGGATCAGTCTGACTACTTTCTTGAACTGGCAAGTGATGGGACGGATGGAGAAAATGTGTTGATATGAAATCTCATGTTCAATTCTGGGAGGTGAAGAGTAACCAACTACAGAGTCGCGTGAAAGGGAGTGCGAGTTACTGCCTTGAC
>APFE031145049.1:17502-38607 GCA_000404065.3 Pinus taeda
TGGAAAGAAAACAACAAGTGGGAGATTGTTGGGTTGTGTTATATTCTTTCCACATAGTTAACAGGGGTTCTGAGGGGTACCCGTAACCCCACTTTATGGGGTCCGGGGCAGCGCTCCAGGAAATTTTTGTTTTGGACCCTATGTTAGGTTGGGCGGACCCACCTATGGTTTTGTGCATGATTTTCGCACATGTTTTTTGGACGCGATGGTTTTCAGTCCATGGTATTGGATGCGGTGGTTTTTTGGTCCATGGTATTGGATGTGATGGTTTTTCGGTCCATGGCATTGGATGCTTCAGCATGTATAAATATGTATTGTAACATTGAAAGGAACATAATGAAAAATCAAGCTGGTAGTCCCGGTTTTGGGATCCAAGGGAAAATCTTTGTGTATATGTGTTTTAAGTGTTATGCTATCACATTATTTATTTTGTGTGTTTTAAAATTCGTATGCAGGTAATTTTTGTACGGGGTTAAAACCTACATTTTGTATCAGAGCTATTTTCGCTTCAAGGGGATGCCTTTGTTGCTGAAGGGTTTTGCTCGGGCCTGTGGTAGACCCTGTTCAATGGGAGATCTGCGAGATCGATTCTGGTGGTGAAAGAAGATGGCGAGTAGTGGAAAGATAGAGATGAGAAATTAATGGTCCAGAGTTTTTGGAGTTGTGGAAACTCAAGATGGTGGATAAAGCATTAGTGGATCGCAAGTAGATCCGGGTACTAAACCAACAGGAGTGTCTGATGAAGAATGGAAGAAGTTGGATCGGAAGGCAAAGAGCATAATACTATTGTGTGTCTCAGATTCAGTATTGTTGAATGTATCAGGGGAAGCTAAGACGAAGGCTTTGTGGGACAAGTTAGGGACTTTGTACCAATCTAAGTCTCTGGTGAATAAAATATTCTTGCGAAAAAAGCTATATAACCTGAGGATGAAAGATGGAGACTCGGTGACAGAGCATCTGAATGCATTTAATACTGTGGTAATTCAGTTAGCATCTGTTGATATTAAAATTTAGATGAAGATAAATGAATTAGTTTGTTGTGTTTTCTAATAGATTCGTGGGATAGTCCGGTTATTGCAATAGGTAGCAATGCAACTGCCTTGCATTTTGATGAAATAGTCTCATCGTTGCTGACGGAGGAGATGAGACGGAAAAATATGGAGAGCCAGAATGGTGATGCCTTGTCTGTACGAGGACGGTCCTAGAACATAAACAAAAATAAGTCATCGAGTGGGAGATCTAAATCTCTAGGGAAACCTATAAAAGTGGTGTGCTGGAAATGTGGAAAGGAAGGGCACTTCAAAAGGGACTGTAAATCTAAAGCTCCTGATAAAGAAAAGGGATCTGATGATGCTCCTTTTGTAGAGGTGAAAACTACCTGAGATGAAGATGGGGATGTGTACTTGGCTTCTTCAAGTACACATGTAAATCATGAGGCATGGTTGATTGACTCAGGTGAATCCTTTCACTTCACTCCCCATAGAGAGTCGTTTTGCGAGTATGAGAAATACGATGGTGGTGATGCCTTCTTGGGGGATGACAGGAAGGCTAGAATCATTGGTCACGGAAAAGTAAAGTTGAAGTTGCAAGGTGGAAGTGTTAGAACACTTCCGGGTGTTCTGAATGTTCCTGCATTAGCCAAAAATCTGATTTCTGTAAGCAAATTGGATGATGCAGGTGTAAAAATAGTGTTCGAGAAAGATACCTGCAAGATGGTTTGGGGAGCACTGGTATTGATGTGGGGAGTTTGGACTGGAACTCTGTACAAGCTGCAAGGTAGCATTGTTGTTGATGGGTGCAACAGTTCTATGGTTCTTGAAAGTGGAGTAGAAAATTTAGTGGTCTCTGGAGAGAAGACCATGTTGTGGCATCAAAGGCTTGGACATATTGGAGAGAAGGGCCTTCGAATACTTCATGGTAAAGGTATGGTAGAAGCTATGAGTAACAGCTCTCTAGATTTTGATTTCTATGAAAATTGTGTATATGGGAAGCAAAATCGGGTGAGTTTCCCCTTTGGTGGTAAGAGGGCGAAACATATATTAAAGCTTGTGCATAGTGATGTCTTTGGACTTGTGAAGGTTCCATCATTGGGTAAGTCCATGTACTATGTGTCACTTATAGATGACTTCTCAAGGAATGCATGGATATATTTCCTTAAGAAGAAATCTGAAGTCTTTAACAGGTTTAAAGAATTTAAGGCTCTGGTGGAAAACCAGATAGAGAAGAAGATAAAGGTCTTGAGTATAGATAACGGTGGAGAGTTTTGTAGTAAGGAATTTGAAGAATTTTGTAAGAAGTGTGGTATAGCACGGTAGAAGACTACCCCATATAGACCTTGGCAAAATGGAGTTGTAGAAAGAATGAACAAGACGTTGATGGAAAGGGCAAGAAGCATGCTTAGTGGTGTCGGATTAGGATAATAATTCTAGGCAAAGGCAGTGGAGACATCATGTTACCTGGTCAATAGATCACCTTCATCACCGTTGGAGGATATGACTCCACAAGGGGTATGGGACTCGTAATAAACTCTCTCTTTCACATCTGAGGTTATTTGGATTTGATGCATATGTACATGTTCCAAAGGAGAAACAAACCAATTTGGATAGTAACTCTAAAAAGTGCATCTTTATTGGGTATAAGGATGGTTTAAAGTGTTATAAGCTTTGGAACCTAGTAACAAGGAAGGTTGTGTACAACCAATATGTGGTGTTCAGAGAGGTGAAATATGTTATTAAACATGAATTCCAAACAAAGGAACCTGAGAAGATAGCGTTTGAGCTAAAGGAAGAAGAATCAGACTCTACAGCAGAGGAGGAATCAGAATATGAAGAGCCACAAACTCTAGGAGTGAGAAGATCAGTTCGAGAGATATCTTCTGCTTTCTATTCAAATTTTGCTTTATCTATTACTTATGATGATCCTAGAACTGTGAAGGAAGCAATAGATTCAGAGGATGGAAAACTCTGGAAAGAGGCCATGGTTGATGAAATGACACCTTTGCACAAAAATAAGGCTTCGAATCTGGTGGAGTTGCCGGCTAGAAGGAAACCCATTGGAAACAAATGGGTGTTCAAAAAGAAGACAAATGCAGAAGGAAAGGTGGAGAAATACAAAGCTCAGACGGTAGCAAAAGGTTATTCCCAGGTGTCAGGAATTGATTTTGGTGATATTTTTTCTCCTGTTGCCAAGATAACTTTTATTAGATTACTTTTATCTGTTGCTGTTGCCTTTGATTTTGAGGTAGAGCAGATGGATGTGAAGAAAACATTTCTTCGTGGGTATCTTAAAGAGGAAATCTACATGAAGCAACCTGAAGGCTTTGTGGTGAAGGGTAAGAAAAAATTGGTATGCAAGTTAAATAAGTCTTTGTATGGGTTAAAATAGTCACCAAGAATGTGGTATCAGAAATTTGATACATTTATACGGGGACTTTGCTTCACCAAAAGCAAAGCAGATCACTGTGTGTATTTTAAATTAATTGGTGACCATGTTATTTATCTAGTCTTGTATGTGGATGATATGTTGCTGGTTGGAAATGACAAAGAAATTATCCAGGATTTGAAGACCCATTTGTCCTCCAAAGTCGACATGAAATATCTTGGTGCTGCAAACTATATTTTTCACATGGAAATTAAAGGATTTCGGTCAAAGAGAAAGCTCTGGTTAAACCGGAGGAAGTATGTCGAGATAATATTGCAGGGGTTTAATATGCACGATAGTAAACTAGTGAAGGTTCCTATTCCTATAGGTGTAAAGTTATCTGCTGAACAGTGTCCCAAGACACAAGAAGAGGAAGAGGACATGCCCCCTGTTCCATATGCAAGTGCAGTTGGTAGCCTAACGTATGTGATGGTCTGTACTAGACCAGACATTATACATGCAGTGGGAGTATTGAGCAGGTTCATGTCAAAACCAAGGAAGGAGAACTTGACAACAGTGAAGTTGGTTTTCAGGTATTTGTGTGGCACTACTGATTATGGTTTGTGCTACCAAATAAGACCAGGATTGGATATAGTTTTGGATATTTGTGGCTTTGTTGATGTAGATTGGGCTGGAGATCTTGATCAAAGAAGATCTACAAGTGGGTATGTGTTTAACCTATTTGGAGGTGCAATTAGTTGGATGAGTAAGAAACAATTTATAGTGGAACTATCAAATACAGAAGCAGAATACATGGCAGTCACTCATGCGAACAAGGAAGTAGTTTGGCTGCAGAGATTGTGTTCAAATATGGGGTTAGTACAGGGAGATATAAGGATAGACTGTGACAGCCAAAGTGCAATTTTCTTGGCAAAGAACCCTGCATATCATTCAAAGAAAAAGCACATTGATGTTCATTGTCACTTTGTGAGGGATATGATAGAAGATAAAAAGGTGTTGCTAGTAAAGGTGGACACTTTGAAGAATACTGCAGATGCATTGACAAAATCTATGAGCTCTGAGGAGTTCTCTTCGTGTAGAGAAACAATAGGCATTGTAGGGTTGGATAAATGACTAATCTCTCTTGTGGCCCCCTGTGGAAAGAAAACAACAAGTGGCGGAATGTTGGGTTATGTTATATTCCTTCCACGACTAGCCCACGTAGTTAACAGGGGGGTTATAAGGGGGGCGGAGCCCCCCCTTCGTTGCACCGATTGTGTAGCGACGAGAGTCACAGGGGGTTTTAGGGGTGCAGGTAACCACACTTTATGGTTTTCGGGGCAACACCCCAGAAAATTTTGGCTTTGGACCCTATGTTAGTTTGGGCAGACCTACCTATGGTTTTGTGCATGATTTTCGCACATGGTTTTGGATGCGATGGTTTTCGATACATGGTTTTGGATACGATGAGTTTTGTTCCATGGTATTGGATGCTTCGGCATGTATAAATATGTATTGTAACATTGAAAGGAACATAATGAAAAGTCAAGCTCGTAGTCCCAGTTTTGGATTCCAAGGGAAAATCTTTGTGTATATGTGTTTTATGTGTTATGCTCTTGCATTGTTTTTTTTATGTGTTTTAGAATTCGTATGTAGGTAATTTTTGTACGGGGTTAAAACGATGGTAGGTTACCCTGATAATGCAATATAAATCAAATAAGAATACTATAACCTACTTCTACTATCAATTTGCGGACCTTAAAGATCAAGTTCAACAATATAACCACAAGAAGAAGAATCAGTGGCACAATTCACATGAGAATACTTTGGGGAAAGCCTAAGTTAAAAATCCCATACTATCTGTATTATCATACAAGTGGAAATACATAGGAATTATACAAAGCCTTACATCTCATAGCTAGCCAGCTCTCAGTACAATCCTCACAGATTCTCCCAGACAATCTTGGCTTCTCTCTAGCCTTCCTCTCTGCCCTCCAAGCTCCTATTTTCTTGTTTTGTTCCTTGTGGATCATTATCCTTCAACCAAGTGGAAAACCTCCTCACTTAGTGGATGATCTCATCCAAAACTATGAATCCTCAAGGATTAGATCCTTGACTACATGCATGAGTTTTCTCCTTGATAAAACACATGCAACTGATAGTACACCACCCTTGACTTTAATCTCAAATATGTCTTTCTTAGAATAGACATGCATGAGTTTCTGATGAGGGAATCTTTAGTTAACTAGAGTATTACTAGTTGAGTGCATGTATACATCAACTGACTGTTAACTCACTATTAGTTCCTCAAACAGTTTGGAACTAATTTAACTGGACTTAACTCAGTAAAATGAGTTCACTAATTAAAACTCAAATATAACTCAATATTATCTCCTTAATTTAAGGGATAACTCTTGCATGACTAGAAATACCTCTAACTTGAATTCCTCCAACTAATTAATTGAAAATGAATTAATTAATTATTTCCAAGTAGCTGTTAAGAATAAATTTGATTTTAATTTGCAATTTATTTTAAGGACAAATTAGATTGGAATATTCTTGTTTCCATATTTAAACGCTCCCTGCCAACAAGAAAGGGATTATCTACCACCCCGTTCCTGTCTCTATGGAACTCGAATTTACACTTTGACAATTCCTTTGACAAAATGTCAACATCTTGCTCCTTTATCAAAATTAACTGCAGTAACATGATCCTCTTGACCTATGAAAAGCCATGGGTAAAAAATATTTCCTTATGCTTCTCTAGAATACCATCAACAAATTACTTTACCCTGTAAAGCCAAACGAAACTCACAACTGACTCATTCATCGGTCTCGGAACCACATCCAAAACACTGTTATGAACTATGGAGTCATACTCCTCCACCATACCATCAACACAAATAGGCTATTACACAACTTCCTTAAAGGAAGATGGCTTAGTCTCAACACATTCCCCAGCAGGGGCCATGTATCCATTTTACCTCTCAGGTGACCTCCTCTGTCTGTGCTAAGAAGATGGTGCTCCCACATTCTCGCTCGCATCTTCCAACAATCTGTCAGCTTCGCCTGTGCGCTTCTTTCCATCTCTAGAAGACTCTTCTTGAGTGGATGTCTCCACTCCTGGAACCTTTCCATGCCATTGCTTCACATCAGTCTGAGGTTCCTCCTCCTTAGGAACCAACAACTTCTCCACAGCCTGTAGTTGGAGCTCCCCCTCAAGGGAAACTTGCACGACCTTCTTCTCGTCAAACTTGAGATCTTTACGAACCACTATCCTCTGAATTGTAGGCAAGTACACCAGATAGTTGTGAGGTGTATCAGTGTACCCCACGAATATCCCCAACTTTGTTGTGGCTCAAGCTTCTTCCGTGAATCCTTTGTCACATAGAAATATACCTATGAGCCAAAGATCCTGAAGTGAACCACATCTGGTCTCTTACCAAAGAGATCTTCCTCTGGTGTCTTCATCCCAAATATGTGACGCGGGCTTTGATTATGCAAATAGACCATTGTGTTTCATGCCTCAACCCACAAGTGAAGTGGTAGGCCTTGGTCACGCAGCATTGCCCATGCTGCCCCTACAATAGGTATGTTCTTCCTCTTGGCCACCCCATTCTGTTGCGGGTTATGAGGTTTCGTCAACTCTCATTTAATTCCTTCCACTGCATAGAAGTCCTTAAACTCTTGAGCGACATATTCTCCACTGTTGTTGCTTCTCAAGGCCTTGATCTTCTTCCTTGACTCTTTCTCTACCAAAGCTTTGAACTCATAAAACTTTGTGAAGGTTTGGTCCTTCTTCTACATGAAATAAATCCAGCATTTATGAGAATAATCATGAATGAAAATCACATATTACCTTTGATTCGGCGTGGATGCTGTCAAGAATGGTCCACACACATCAATATGAACTCACTCTAATGTAGCCTTTGCTCGACTGTCTCGATCATGAAAGGAAGACTTGGTGTACTTTCCCAAGGTACAACCTTTGCATGTGTTAACTTGCTCAAGTTTACCTTTGGGAAGTCCTGTAGATATCCGCTACATTATCCTCAAAGCACCATGATGCAAATGGCCCAATCTCCTGTGACCCAACTCACCAATGTCTTGGCTTTGCACCAATTCTGCTTTCGTACTCAATGTTGCACAATCATCTACCTCTAGTTTATAGAGATTCTTCACCGGAACCCCTATCTTCTTGGTCTAAACCGTGGCTATGTGTCTTAGGAACGCCTTTCCTTTACTGAAGATAACATCATAGCCTCTATCCTCCAACATCGTGACCAATACCAAGTTCTTCTTTGGTCCAGGAAAATACATCACATCTCTCAAGGTGAGAGGAGCTTCATGCTCCCTCAGAAAAGTAACCGTGCCCACTCCTGAAACATGATATCTTCCGTCGTCACCCATTTTTATGCACATCCTGAGGTCTTTCTCCTCCAAGTCACTAAATAAACTTTTATCGTTGGTCATGTGGAATGAGGCTTCACTGTCAATATACCAGACACAACCCATCATCGATGACGCCATGCATGTAATGAGGGTAAAGTCCATTTTGAATTGAGAGGCTAATGCCTCACCTTCTGATTGTTCTGAGGATCCCTTCTTGGACCTCTTCGATGGGCAATTAGTCACATAATGTCCCATATTATGATAATTAAAGCTTCTTACTTTAGACATGTCACCCTTCTTCCCTACATGAGAAGAATTAAATTTGAAATCGGAAGCCTTCTCCTTCCCTTTCCTTGCTTTACTTTCTAAGGCCACTTTTTCTTCATCATCATTCTTGGATCAAGAACCATCTCGTGTGCTCCCCCTGATCTCCTCATGCATAAGATCTAACCACAATCATTCCCAATCCAGCAGTTTCTCCCTTCCATTCACAGAGTCTTGGTAGCTATTCCAACTCTTTGGAAGCCCAAGGAGAGCGAGGCTCACCATATCATCATCAATAGTAGTTATTCCCACACTACCAATCTCATCTCTGTAAGTGGTGAGTTTGTTCAGATATGTGGAAATAGTATCGCCCTTCTCCAACTTGATTCTTCGAAGCTTATCCTTGAGCACCAATTTCCTTTGGTCACTACTATCTTCTAGAGGTCCTTCAATGTCTCCCACATTGAAAATGGAGTATCCTTCATGTGGAGACTCAAGACAATATGGTCTTGAACTCCCTCAAGGATGATATGTCTCACCTTCACCACAAACTTCTTCCACTTAGCCAAGCCTTGTGCATTAGTTAAAGCTGGCTTTTGGATTTCTTGATCAATGAATTCCTTCAAGCCATTGTCTTCTAATATAGCCCCCATTCTATCTTTCCATGCTATGTAATTCGAGATACCTTTGAAGGCATAGTTCAGTGTCAAGCCATAGAATGCCATTGGCCAACCTTGAAGTATGATATGAATTCGATTTGCACCTACAACCTTGAACTTCAAACTTCGAATTCTCTTCTCAGTATACTATTCACAGCTCCAATACCATGTAGAGAATGTCTACAAATCTTGCTCTAATACCATGTAGAAAACCTGATGGTGGGTTAACCCAATAATGCTATATAAATCAAAGCATAATACTATAACCTACTTCTACTATGAATTTTTGGAAGCTTAAAGATCGAGTTGAACAATATAACCAGAAGAAGTAGAATCAATGCCATAATACACATGAAAATACTTTGGGAAAAGCCTCAGCTAAAAACCCACACTATCTGTATTATCGTACAAGTGGAAATACATAGGAATTATACAAAGACTTAGCTCTCACAGCTAGCCAGCTCTCAATACAATCCTCACAGATGTTCATAGGAAATCTTGGCTTCTCTCCAGCCTTCCTCTCTGCCCTCCAAGCTCCTATTTCCTTGTGTTGTTCCTTGTGGATGTTTTTTCTTCAACCAAGTGGAAAACCTCCTCACCCAGTTGATGATCTCATTCAAAATTGCACGATTATCAAGGATTTAATCCTTGACTTCATGCATGAGTTTTATTTTTGAGAAAAAACATGCATATAATAGTACTGTGTCCTTGACTTTAGTCTCAATTGAGTCTGTTTGAGAATAGACATGCATGACTTTTTGATGAGGGAATCTTCAGTTAACTAGAGTAGCACTAGTTGAGTGCATACATGCATCAACCGACTGTTAACTCACTATTAGTTCATCAAACAGTTTGGAACTAATTTTATTGGACTTAACTCAATAAACTGAGTTAACTAATTACATCTGAAACACAACTCAATCTTATCTCCTTAATTTAAGGGATAACCCTTGCATGACTTCAGAAATACTTCTAACTTGAATTTCTCCAACTAATTAATTCAAAATGAATTAATTAATTATTTCCAAGTAGTTGCTAAGACTAAATTCCATTTTAATTCACAATTTGATTCAAGGGAAAATTAAATTGGAATATTCTTGTTGCCATATTTCAACAGTTTTTCAGGAAAACACACATTCCATAGTCTATATTACCAATCTCACTCTCAAGTAACCTTACTTTACTATTTTCTCTTTATACTTTAATGGGTTAGTTCCCCTTGACCTCTAATGTGACTTTTCCAAAGGTAATCTTTGTTGCTCTTATTAGGTAATATTGAGATATACTTCTTACTGTTCAATTTTTTGTTTCACTGAGGTGGATGTAAATCTAGGAGGAGCTAAACACCCAAAAATTTAATTCAACTATTTTGTAATGACTACAGGTAAACTGACAAAATTTATTGCAAATCTTGTAATGATTGTAGGTGAATTGACAAGCTTATTCATTGGAATATAGAATTAAAAAAATCACAATTGAAAAAGATATACCCTACCACATATTTTGATGGCTCCAATTTCAAATTAAATGTCATTTTGATGGGTTGCTGCTCTATAATATCCTGACGAGGGAAAATTTTCCACAAATGGCGAATACGTTATCAAATGTGAAATATGTCCTACACGATGTAAAATTCCTTGGCTGATCTAGAAACATTATCACTCGCAAGTCCCACATGATGGGAGTACCCAATTACATATTGACACTGAAGACCATGCTCGTGTATCTATCGATGTGGAGCTTAATAAAATGATTGACTCCTCCTGTGACGAGATATTCAAATCGATCGATAAGAGCACTCTTTCCTAGCAGTGGGGGCCCATAACTTCCAAGTATCTTCTTCACAGGATCCATTCTCACCAACATCAACATCCTATCCTCTTTCTTCCACAAAATTCAAAAAGCTACAACGGGGAAAGTAAAATCGTTCTAGGGATAGATGGATCACGCAACATAATGAAAATATTAGAGAGACTATTTTGGACTTTGCCTTCACAATTTTTTTGGGGAGTCACTATGGCTCACTTCAAAAGCTTCGTTTGCATATTTGAGTACTGATTTGGATGTTCTTATACTGTAGGATTGTGTGAAAGTTTGTGGTGTTTTATATTGATGAAAATTTACATGTTTTGAATTTCTCTGGAAATTTTTAATTTTTGAATATTTTATTTTACAATAACATGTTATTATATGATGGCATATCAATATCGCATCTAACATGACATGTATTGTGTTAATATTGAATTTTATTTAATTAAATAATTTGAGATAAATTAATTAAAAAAACATAAATCTTAACTATTGATCTAAGAATACTATTATAAATATTCTAACCTATTCTATGGACATTAATCCTCTACTATTAACATTACAATTAATGATAATTAAATTAAAATTATGAAATGCTTATTCTAAAATAAACATACCTAACTATTTGATACACTCACCAACCAAATAAATAAATAAATAAATAAAATAAAAATATTATTTTTTTATTAATTTTAAAAACATCATTTTCATTACCTACCACAATTCTCCTCATAAAATTCAACCTCAAAATTAAAGAAGCCATCGTGATGAAAAAAAACCCTTCCATGGATCATATAGAAAATAAATTCCATATTAATTAATTAACCTATCATGAATAAACAAAAAAGTTTAACAAATTTATTTATATTTTTCAAAAATTTCTAAATACATATAATTTACAGATTTTAACTTACAATTATTTATTTAAAAAAAAATAAAAATTGACAATAACTTTTTGCAAACAAATACAATTGCCACATTTTCTTTATTGACAATTATTTTTGCCAAGAAAATGTCATTCAAGATGCATACGTTCGACCTAACATTTTTTTTCAAGATCTCTAGAACCTACATTTTGTATTCATGATTTAATATGAAGAAGCGTTTGTGAATTAGTTTGTAAAGAAAATGATGAGTTTTCTTA
Organism: Pinus taeda; assembly: GCA_000404065.3. NCBI lineage: Eukaryota > Viridiplantae > Streptophyta > Pinopsida > Pinales > Pinaceae > Pinus > Pinus taeda. Next base: position 29,131 of record APFE031145049.1, read on the forward strand.
CCATATCAAATCAAACGAAGGGATGGAGGCCATTTCTATTGATTTGTGGCGGGTGCATGCACTATATGGATGGGTAAGAGTTTTATTTTATTCGATTGTCTTAAAGAATAGAAGTTTATTTTAAAGTTTAGTAACTTTGATGAATGTTATTAGTCTTTAATATCCAAAATTTAAAATGTTTGATAATAATTTTGTAAAAATGTTTATATTTTTAATTATTTTATATTAAACAATATATAGTACTCACGATTTTTAAGGTAAAATATTTTTATACTATAAAATTTGGGTGAATTTATTTAAAAAAAATATAAATTGACGAATTCTTTTTTCGAAAAGCATGGAATATTAGCCCACCTGCGAATATTAGTTGCTAACAATTTCCCTAGTTGCCCCATTTAATGATTGCAGGTCTTAGAGTATATCATGGGATGTTTTCAATCTGATGTAGGCACTCACTTGACAAGCTAGCCAATTGACACGGGCCACCCACAGTTTGGACAAAAGGATGATCGTTGTCACTGTTCCCACCTTTAAGAAGAATTTTTGGGTTGCGATTGCATAGACAACCTCAACTGTAGTTGAAGCTTCTACCTACAAATATGGTAAATGCAAGTCAAATGAATTGAAAGGTCACTAATTACATTCCCTGCCTATCATAGTTTTATTGTCAACTCGCTTTACCATGTCCACTATTCGAGATGCACTCCCATGGAAATACTAGTGAAGCGGTTAGTTGAACATATGTTTGGAGGTATACAGTAATTATATTAAATTCTTGGAAAATATTTCATTTATTCTTATGTGCCCAAAGGTTAAATAGGTTACTTAGTTGTGAATCTTTCATGCTTTTTTGTGTACAGAGACATAGATAAACTAGGTTTACTTTGTTGGAAAAATTTTGATGAAGTCTTTTTTGCAAAGACATAGGTTAAATATGTAACTTTTTCTAATTAACAACCTCTGTTTTCAAATTTCTAGGAGTATAAAGAGTGACAATAGTTTCCCAATTTGTTACAATGATTTTGAATTGGGGGAAGAGGATGTGTCTCAAATGCATTGCGGCCACATCTACCAGACAACTTTCATTTCCACGTGGAGTCTTTTTATACTCCCTACGAAGTAATATGAAGATGATACATGCTTTTTCTCTTGTAGGCTCGACGACCTTGAATGTTTTTCTGATACGAGCCGAAACTCATCAGTAGTATCAGACTCTTCTTCCATGACTATTTTGTAGAGGGTTGCGATGGGTTTATATTAATTTCATCCACCAGAGGCAATTGGGCCGAAAGAGAAACAATCCCTAATCTCTCATTGGCCAGAGATGGGTTTGATGTGGTTGTCCAGTCTACGAAGGCATTGGAAATGCATGTAGGGAAAGGTCACAGAGATGGGCATGTCCCTCTCGAAGCCAATGTCCTTAACGACTTTCCCAGAGGCGACTCTGAAGCCAATCATCTATGCAAAAGATTTGAATATAAAGGCCTCTCTTTAATTGATATGCTTGCACTTTTGGGTGGTCACACAATTGGCAGATCCACTGCAGCGCATTCACAAATAGATTATACACAGTCATTCACTTCAACACTACCGACCCTTCCATGGACAAGGCCTATGTAGGCTTTCTCAAATGAGCATGCCCTGCCACTGGACGTGGTACTCTAAACATGGTTGTGCCAATGGATCGTTTTAGTCCTTTGAGGTTCGATAATTTGTATTACGTGAACCTTGTGAGGCGTCGGGACTTGCTTGGATCAGATCAGGTACTCTTCTCTAGCAACTAGACTCGAAAATGGTTCTAATATTGCAAATTCGAGAGACGTTATTACTGAGTGAATGCAAAATGGGAGGAATGTAGGTTTGACAAAACAAGGGGAGGCAGGATTGGTAGATTCATCAGAGTGGTGCAACAAGAATATAGTTGACAGGAGGTAATATGTGGTAGTTGATGCGTTTGCAGTGTTTGAAGCGTGGAGTATGGAACCTCCTCCTGTGGGAATGGGAATGTGCAATGTGAATGGAATTTTAGTGTGACAAAGGCAGCGGATTGGACGGTTGTATTGAGGGACTCGGTGGACAGGAGTATTCAATGAAATTGCAGTGTTTCAGAGTGTTATTAATGGCTAGCATTATTAATTGTTGAACATGAGTATTTAATGGCTAGCATATGGAGGCCGAGTATGGTAGTGTATAGAGGTCGAGTCAGTATATTATATATGGACCTGACGATGGAGATTTCAACGTATGTATGGACCGAGGGAAAACCCAACAGAGAATGAAGCAAATATAAACATTATGAGTGAAACTTCATTGCAGAAAATCATCCAACTAATCTACTCATATAAACCATCCAATGAACCATTGTATATGAACGAGTGCACCAGAAATTAATCAATGTGCAAAATTTCAAAGTTCAACCATACATAATTCAATGTTTAATGCAGAACTCAAAGCACATATAATAAAACCCACAACTCAAACTTGAATGCACAACCATGCCATCAATGCAATTCCAAATGCATTCCATTGCAGCCTTCGAAAATGGATCTTAATGCACCTCTTTAGATCTGATACCATGTCATACATACAATGAAGGTGAATAGAATATGAATGATAAATCAGTGAATTTCATATCATATTCATAATGATACATATTTATAATACATAGGAGTGACCCTTGGTTTCATATTCCAAGTGGTCCCTTGGACTCCCTTTAGTTGTTCAGCTTCCATACCGACCCTTGAAGGATTAGGTGTTCAATAGAATATATATATATATATATATATATATATATATATATATTATATATAATATATAGATATATATATATATATATAGATATATATATATATAATTATATATATATATCCTTTCTAAAACCTAGATGCTTAGTATGGAGTGGGATGTGCCATCCTATGAAATCCTAGATTATCCACCATCTTTGTAGAGACCAGATTGTTGTTATCGTCATTTTCAACGATCACTTTAGAACATTATCCTTTGGATTTGAATATTGTACTGAACTAACTGGTCATCTATGTTGGTTCCTAAATTTCTTTCTCAACCTTAACCAAGAATCTCATGAATTTCCTCTTTTTCCTTATTCTTTGTTGTCTCTTATTTATCTTTTGGAATATCCACTCCTCTTTGATTTGTTTACTTATTCTTGGGATAATCCCATGACTTATGTATTATTTTCCCACATATATAGGATATGATTCTCTTCCTCTACCTTTACTGCTTAAGAAGAATATTTTTCCCGTGTTCCTTCTCCACTCAGTGATTAGCTTCTACTCTTTCTCATCCCTAATTTGGAGTCTCGAATCTCCCTTGTTTGAAAGATAATTTTCCTTTTGCCGAACCCATTCCTCTACTTCTTTGAATTTCTTCCTAGCCAATTTCTCTTCTACTATTAAGGTTATGTAGTATGCATATTCTATGGTCTTCAGGGGAAAGAGACCAATCTCCTCCTAGATATCATATCTTAAGGCAATTATCTATCTCTCCACTTTTTCAACATCTTTAGGGAGAATTTGAAGGATGGAAATTTATTTTGAAGTTTATAAACCTTGATGAATCTCACTAGTACATAATATGCAATTTGTAAAATGTTTGCTATGCTTTTGTAAAACTATTTAAATTTCTAATAATTTTATATGGTATCTATATAAAACATTTCCGAATTTTAAGGTAAAACAATTTTATCTATATAATTTGGGTGAATGATTTTTAGAAAAAATGGAAATTAACAAATCTTTTTTGGGGAAAAAGCATGAAAAATTAGCCCACTTGTGAATATTAGCCCCTAAAAATTCCCTAGTTGCCTTGATATTTGGCCTCTAGAATTATTCAATTTGTTCCTTTACTATCATGGCTTTCTGCCTTATATTTTGTAGTTGTCTAAAAAATTTAGCTTGTAATACTTGGGCATAAATTTTCTTTTAAATTTTGCAACCAACCTATCCCAAGTTTTAATTTCAACCTTCCCTTTCCTTCTTCTGTCAGCGTGCAACTCATCCCACCATAAAGTTGCATCACCCTTCATCTTGGTCACTACGTACATGACCTTATTGTCATCCTCAAGGTCTTCATAATCAAATTATTTGTCCAATGCATGGACCCAATTAAAGAAAGTCACCCTTGTTCAAATTTCCATCATACATAGGCACTTCCATTTTTTATTTGGATCATGCCTTCATAACTAGCCTTATCAATTTCTCCTCTACTCGCTATTGCCTCGTTTATCCGTCTATTTCCTCCTTGAGGCTTTCATCTTTATTTTCTAGGATGCACCTCAACTCCACCTTGTGACTCCTTTTCTTCCTTAGCCTTCTTGTATGGGAAGAATGCTTACAATTCTTCTATTCCTATTATTTATTTATTTTTTTCTGGTTCTTTAGAGCTTCATGGTTAATACCATTTGATGCAACATAACTGATTCAACTCATCTTCTCCTTGGCTTTGGTTTAATCCAGAACCTTTATCTTGGTTTCTAGTGGCACTGGATCTTCACTAGCTAGCTCACAATCCTTTTCATTCATATGGGACCTAACTATAAGAACTTCACCTAACTCCTTTATTACGATAATGGTCAAATGATAGTGGGGTCTTGGTTAATAAATCAATGACGAAGGATGGAAAGTGGAGATTGACATTCCTAGTGGATTGTTTTTTTTTGGGGGGGGGTGTCACACTGATGGTTCCAACATGAGTTTCACCTCTTTTAGTCAAACAACGGGTATAATGTGGAGGAGGATTGATAACTCTCATTGGTTGTGGGGGGTTTGGGGGGGGGAAGTTGCCTTACATTAATTGAGGCAAAGGGCCTGCACTCGTATTGAGCGTTGTGTTAGGGAAGTGTAAGTTCCTTACCTCAAATCGCTGCAACACCTCTCAAATATTATTAGTGTATCCTCAGGTGACTCATTCAATGGGATGCCAACCAACATACCCCCCTACCACTGGAAATATGCTTTATGTTGGAATCATTAGACATTTCTTAGTAGAACCTCAGTATATTTGGGTTTATCCTTAGGTTAAATACATATTTTTGACCTCCCAGGGATTTCCTTTTCCATTTTGACATCTCATTCATCAGTCGACCTCCCTTCAACTTTTCCTGACCTTTGTTAATTTCTACACAAGTTAATTTAAGGTAGATTAGCTATTGTTCCTTTTTCAAGGCATCAGTGCACATAGATCCAATGACACCATTAATAAAAAAAACACAAGAATGATTCTATTATATTCGTATTATAATAATTTACATAGGCAAGCAATATTACAGGGACTTGAGAGCTTTTGAACATCAGGGCTCCCCTCCTTTTATGCCTCTCTTTTATAGAAAAAACAAATATCTCAACAAGGAAATATGGAGTTGTAACACAACATTCTTGGGGATTCTTATTGGTTTACCCCTTCTAGAAGAATAGGTGCCACCTTAATTTATCTATTATTTACATTTTTTCTACAAGGGCACTTAGCAAAAACTACTAGATTCCTATGGGTCAAAATATCTTTTACAAAAAAAAAATCTTCATATTAAAAGAAGAGGAAAATAATGTGGGATTTTAATGCACCAAATGCCCATGTTATTTTCTCTACAAACTCATGATGGATTCATGTTTAATGGAAAATGAGTCGCAAGTGATATGGGCATCACTTGATGGATTTGCAATGAAACATGATTGATAGCATTCACATTTAGGAGAAGAACAAAAATGTTAGAAAATGTGACATTTGTAACATACTTTGGTTTCAATGTGTCTTCACTGTGATTTGTCCATATATGAATAAAATAAGAGGAATAATGGTTTCTTATTATTGTTGATGGTAACTTTGAGGGGAAATAAAAGCTTAGGTATTTTCCTCAACCAAAGTGAGAAATATAATTAGGAGGCCAAAGGCCTAAGGAATTTCTTGATTACATAATGAGAGAAGTGGAAGACAACTATGGATCATAAGAAATTCAAAGAGGGAAAAGAACTAAAAACCAAAACATTGTGAGGGTGGAAAAGAATACCATTGGGTAAAGGACTCGTCACAAGAGTCAGAACTTTTGTATGGAAGGAAATTGGAGTTCTAAATATTGCTAGAAATATGTCAAACCTTATCATCAAATCTCCGAGCACATCCACCTACCTCTTAAAGATGGCCTAACAAAATATTTGAGTGACTCTACCATTGTTACTCTTACTAAGAATGTAACTAATCTAACTGAGGGAAAAAAATTGATTGGACAATGTAAGTAGACATTATTGTTAATGTTGATCCTAAGCTATAATTTTTTATTTTTATCTATATTTTATCTATAATAATATTATTGTTAAAACTATTGATCAATATTTACACAAATACTTTTAAATTTGTTTGATTTAATTATTTAGTAGATAGACATTTTTTTAATGTAAACATAATATATGTCTTATGCAATCAACTCACAAAATAGAAGAAAAGATAGATCAATGACTTCAAAATAAGCCTCTTCGAGGGGGGAACCTCTTTTACATTACAAAAATGAACAGTTCTTGGATGATTCAAATGAAAAAACCTCCTTTCCATATATAAGAGTCTAAGGGGTCACAAAATAATCAAAGTCGACATAACAATAATAATATAAGGGCACAACAATAATAATAGTGGGCTTCTATGATGCACAATAATAATAATGTGCAGACAACACGGTCATAACAATAAAAATAAGGGGCTACAATGACAATAGTAATGGCGGAATCACTAGTATTATAGGGACCTAACATGCCCCTCTCCTTCAAAAAAGAGTTGTCCTTAATGCTTGAGTAGTTCTGGATGCTTCTGTATAAAATTCTCATCCTCGAATGTTGAATCTTCAGTGGGTAAGTTATTCCACTTGATGAGATACTCTGAAATTGATCAATTTCATAGTCGTTGAGTTCTTTTTTCTGTGACTACTTTAGGTTCCAATATGATTTTTCCTTCCTCACCAAGTTCTAGAAATATTGCTTGAACTTGGATCTTATCACCTATAACCTTATTTAAGCATGAAAGATAGAAAACTGGGTCACTCGAGAAGACGCGATAAGCTCCAATTTGTGTGCCATAGTATAAATCTTTTGCAACACCTTGTACGAACCATAATACTTATGTGATAATTTTTTATGCTTTTTAGCTTGCTTGAGGGACACTTTTTTGTATGGTTGTAGTCATAGAAATATCTAGTCACCTACATCAAAACCTCTTTCACTGCAATGTTGAACTTCCTATTGTTTCATTCTATTCTATGCCAAAGTGAGATTGTCCTTTAAGAGTTGGAGAACTTGTTGTTGATGCTCGATGTGATCTTCCACTGCTTGAACCTTAGTGTTTTCTCTTAAATATGTTGTGATGGATGGTGGATGATATCCATAAAGTGCCATAAATTGGGTATTTTTTGCTACAGTATGGAAGGTAGTCTTATACCACCATTCAGCGAGAGGCAAACACTTTACCCATTGTGTTTTTTTATCAGATACAAAGAAACAAAGATATCCTTCCAGACATTTGTTCACTTAATCTCAATTTTCCCATCATATTGAGGATAATAAGATGAACTATGAGATAAATGAGTACCGAGACAAGAAAACAATTGAGTCCAAAAGTTTTGAGTGAAAATGGGATCTTTGCTATTTACAATAGTCTTTGGGTTTATATGTAGCTTTTGAATTGTTTGCATAAATGCAATAGCAACTGTACGAGATTTAAATGGATGAATTAATGCAAAAAAGTGTGCATACTTGGTAATCATATCAACTACGACCACGATGACACTCTTTCCTTTGGACTTGGGTAAACTTGTGATATATTCCATTCAAACCTCCTCTCAACGTTGACTTGGAATGGATAAAGTTTGTAACAAACCTAGGATCTTAATTGCCTCAAATTTATTTTATTGGAAAACCAAACATTTTTCCACAAACCTTTGAATATCAGATTTAAGGCACCCAAAAAAATTCCTTCTTAACCCTATGATAAGTTTCTAAAAATCTCAAGTGCCCTCCTAAGGGAGAGGTGTGCAATTCCAGAATAATATTTTGTTTAAGTTGGGAATTTTTACAAAGGTATATATCATCAAAAAATACTAACACCAATTTTCTAAGGAAGGGTTTGAAAATGGAACTCATCAAACCTTGAAATGTAGAAGGTACGTTAGTGAGGCTAAAAGGCATGATCAACAATTCATAATGACCCTCATGAGTTCTAAATGTTGTTTTTAGAATGTCTTCAGTCTTCATTCTCATTTGATGATATCCTAAATGAAGATCCAACTTGGTGAAGTAAATTGCTCCATGTAATTCATCAATGACAGGAATGGGAAATTATCTTTAATAGTGAGCTTGTTGAGCTCCCTATAATCTGGACACATGTGCCATGATCCATCCTACTAGTGCACCAATACTACTGGAGAAGAGAATTTTTTTTTACTAGGTTGAATTATACAAGGGTCTAACATTTACACAACCATACATTCAATGCCACTCTTTTGGGCATAGGGATATCTGTAAGGCCTGATATTTGGAGCAACACTTCCTAACATCAAATGAATAGCATGATCGTGATCATGAATAGGTGGGAGGCCTTTGGGAGTCTCAAACACTTTGGAGTTATCATCCAAGACTTTTTGGAGAACTGGTGAAATAGATTATTTCAATGTGGGAACTTCTAGTGAACATAATTGTCCAATTATGCCCTATTGTTCTTTCTTTAAAAGCTTTTTCATGCCGTTAGGGCTGATTATCTTCCTCGGTTTCACTCCGATACCCCTTAGTTCAACTTCCTTTCCTTCCCAACAAAATTTCATGAAACGTTCTTAAAAATTAAAAGCTATCATACCCAAAGATTATAGCCACTGGACTCCTAATACAACATCAACACCACCCATTTGAATATAAATCATACGACTATTTAATACATATTCTCCCATGGATAGCTTTATATTATGGAACTTTCCAGAGCAATTTATGGTTCCTCCATTTGCAACCATCACTTGACACTCTTGTACTGGATATGGGAAGCAATTCAATTCCTTGCCTATCTTATAATGAATAAAATTATGTGTATTTCATGAATCAATCAACACTATTACCTTTTTCTTCTTTAAATATCCTTCTATCTTGAGAGTTTGATGAGTATTAATTCCTTCCAATTCATTACAAGATATGGTTGGATTCATTTCTTCTGTCTCTAAGGCTGATTCCTAATGTATATCCTCTTATTTTGACATTTCTTGTTCCTTTTCTTCCTCCTCTTCACAATCTATGTAAAATAATTTCTTCTTAGCACACTTATGACCTTTAGTGTATTTTCTATCACAACTATAACAAATCCCCTTTGTTCTTTTTCCTTCCAATTATTGTGGTGTCAACCTTGTAGGTTGTGGAAGGCTAGGAGCAGCAACACTTCCATCTTTATAGTTGTGAATGGTAAGCTTCATTGTTTCCATAATTTTTCTTTCAATTTCTT
>APFE031145049.1:41439-61018 GCA_000404065.3 Pinus taeda
TCCACAATAAAGGTTTTTGTGAAGTCCGGTGTAGCTAAGACAGGTGCTTGGCAAATTGCCTCTTTAAGATGTTCGAAGACCTTTGTTGCTTCTGGAGTCCATGAAAATGCATCTTTCTTCAATAGTGTTGTTAGAGGTGTTGCTATTCTCCCATAATCTTTAACAAACTTGCGATAATACCCTGTCAACCCGAGAAATCCTCGCAGATGCTTAATGGATGTGGGGATTCTCCATTCCTTAATGGCTTTAATTTTGCTAGGGTCTACCTTAACTCCTTCATGAGATACAATATGACCCAGATATTCCACCTCTTTTACACCAAAGAAACATTTGGATCCTTTTGCATATAATTGTTTTTCCTCCAATAGTTGTAGCACCCTGTCAACATGTTCAACATGACCCTTCCAAGGCTTGTTGTAGATTAGTATATAATCAAAGAATACTAACACAAATTTTTCTAAGGAATGGTTTGAAAATTAAATTCATCAAACATTGAAATGTTGAGGGTGCATTGGTAAGGCCAAAGGGCATGACCAAAAAATCATAATGACCCTCATGAGTTCTAAATGTTGTTTTCATAATGTCTTCAGTCTTCATTCTGATTTGATGATATCCTGAACCAAGATCCAACTTGATGAAGTAAATTGATCAATGCAATTCATCCAGTAATTCATCAATGACAGGAATGCGAAACTTATCTTTAATAGTGAGCTTGTTGACCTTCCTATAATCCGGACACATGTGCCATGATCCATCCTTCTTGTGCACCAATACTACTGGAGCAGAGAAAGAAACTAGGTTGAATTATACCAGCCTCTAGCATTTCTGCAACCATACGTTCAATTTCACTCTTTTGGACATAGGGATATCTATACGACCTGATGTTTGGAGGAACACTTCCTGGAATCAGATGAACAACATGATCATGATCACGAATAGGTGGGAGACCTTTGGGAGTCTCAAATACCTTGGAATGATTGTCCAAGACTTTTTGGAGATCTGGAGAAATAGATGATTCCGATGCAGAAACATCTAGCGAACATAATTGTGCAATTACACCTATTTGCTCCTTTTTTAGAAGCTTTGTCATACCATTAGAGATGATTTTTCTTGGTTTCCCTACAATACCCCTTAATTCAACTTCCTTTCCTTCCGTAGAAAATTTCATGAAAAGTTCTTGAAAATTAAAAGCTATTGTACCTAAGGATTGTAGCCATTGGACTCCTAGTACAACATCAGCACCTCCCATTGGAATGGAAAGCATTGGGCTAGTCAATACATATTCTCCCATGGATAGCTTGATATTATGGCACTTTCCAGAGCAATTTATTGTTCCTCCATTTGCAACCATCACTTGACACTCTGGTGCTGGATATAAGAAGCAATTCAATTCTTTTGCTACCTTACAATGAATAAAATTGTGGGTACTTCCTGAATCAATCAACACTATTACCTTTTTCTTCTTAATTTGTCCTTCTATCTTGATGGTTTGAGGAGTGGTAATTGCCAATGCATTACAAGATATGGTCGGATTCATTTCCTCTTTATCTAGGCTTTGTTCCTGGAGTATATCCTCTTCTTTCTACATTTCTTACTCCTTTTCTTCTCCCTCTTCACAATCTATGTAGAATGATTTCTTCTCAGCACACTTATGACCTTAAGTGTATTTGCTATCACAACTGTAACAAAGCCCTTTTGCTCTTTTTTCTTCCAATTGTTGTGGTGTCAACCTTATAGGTTGTGGAAGACTAGGGGCAACAACACTTCTATCTTTATAGTTGTGAGTGGTATGCTTCGTGGTTGCCATAATTTTGCTTTCCATTTTTCTTGCTAACCTGAATGCCTTCTCTAATGAATCAGGTTCCCAAAGGCGAACATCATGTTGGATATTATCCTTTAAAGACCCTATGAACACATAAATCCTATGCTCCTCTGGAATATCTTTTTACCCTTATGTTAAGTTTTTGTAACTCCTCAATGTGCTCCATTATTGAACCCTTTTGTTTGAGACTTATCAATTGGCTAAAAAAAGTGTTGCTTTTTGTATCCTCATAATGTGCTATCAATTCTTCTGTAAAAATTGCCCAAGTGATAAATTGTTTACGAGAGAAAAGCCTTTGATACCATACAAACTGATTTGGTTCCAAATATAAAGTTGCCATACGTACCTTTTGTGTGTTTTGCACATTATTGAGATCGAAAAATTGCTCCATCTGTAATATCCATGTTGCGGGATCCTTCCCATCAAACTTCCTCATATTGATTTTCGGAATATGGTGGCTGTTCGATCCAACATTAGAGTCTATTGAATCATGATTAACATTTCTTTTGTTCTCATCATGAGTTTCCTTTACTACCCTTTCACCCTTAGTGACCCTTTCTTGTAGCAACTTATTCATATTTATCTTCAATTCTTCCATGTATTTCTTCAAATCTATCTTCAAATCATCCATCTTAGCTTCTACACCTTTCTTTAAACAATCCATCTTAGATTTTGTTCCTTTCTGTGCAAGTGACACTTGTTGCACTTGGTCTCGTAATTTTGATATATCATGTTGCATTTCTTCCTCTTCTTCATGATTCATGCTAGAGCTTTCAGGTCGCCTACTAGGTGTTTCCATTTTCTTTCTTCGGGGAATTAATTAATGATAATAATGCTTCACTATACCCTTTGAGTTCCTTGAAAATAATTTTTCAAACCAAGCTTAAGCAAATATACACACCTTTTTTCACTTTGTAGAAGCTCGATATTGCCTCTAATGTATCTCTATAATTTCGAATCATCCAGTTCTAAAATTGTGACCTGCGGTAGCCCTCTGTGTCCTCTTTCTAATGCCACCAGTTTGACCCCAATTGGATTCTCCAATGAAGAGTTATGACAAATCTCCCACAGTGACCTGATTATATACTAATTCAGTAGAGATAACTTGTACGACATGCCACGTCTCCCTGTTTTGACCTTTGGCTCTGAAAACTGTATACAAGAAACTACAGTCTATCCTCTTTCTGTACCATCTTATGAAATTTCAATCTGATGCTCAAAGAGGAAGTTATGACGATTTTACCCAGGTCACCTGTTTTGAATGTAATTCAGGATTCTGCAAAAGGACCAAATTCCTCAGTTCATATCTCCGAACACATAGTGCGAAAAGCTTTGAAATTCGGACCTGAGATTCAGTGCAATGTCTTCTCAAATGGGTTTTTGTTTTAGCTTCTGAAACATCGCAAAAAAAACGTTATAGCGAAAATTCCATGATGACCTGTTTGGAGTAGTGAACCCCTAGAATCCAAAGCTTTGATACCAAATGTTATGAAACCAGCTCAAGAAAAGATAGAAAAGATAGATCAACGCCTTAGAATTTAGCCTCTTTGAGGGGGAAACCTCCTTTACATTACATAAATGAACAATTCCTTGGATGATTCAAATGATAAAACCTCCTTTCTATATATACGAGTCTAAGGAGAGTCACAATATAACCCAGCCGACCTAACAATAATAATATAAAGCCACAAAAATAACGATAGAGGGATTCTATGGGGCACAGTAATAACAATATGGGGACAATAGGGGCACAAAAATATTAATAACGTGTACAACTACCATAGTAATGGGGTAATCACTAGTATTATAAGGACCCAACACTATCCTCATAATGTGCGACCATTTCGTCCATAAAAATTGACTAAGGGAGAATTTGTTTATGAGAGCAAAGCCATCGATACCATACAAACTAATTGAGTTCCAAATATAAAGTTGCAATGTGTACATTTTATGTGTTTTGCACATTATGGAGATTGAAATATTGTTCCATTTGTAGTATCCATGTTATGGAATCCTTGCCATCAAAATTCCTCATATCAATCTTTGGAATGTGGTGGGTCTTTATTCCAATGTTAGAGTCTCATGATTAATATTTCTTTTGTTCTCATCATGAGTTTCCTCTACTACCTTTTCGCCATTAGGAAGCCATTCTTGTAGCAACTTTGTCAAATCTTCATTCAAACCTTCCACATCTTTCTTGAAATCTTCAATGTCATCATTCTTCGAATCATGATTAACATTTCTTTTTTTCTCATTATGAATTTTTTCTACTACATTTTCACCATTAGGAAGCCTTTCTTGTAGCAACTTTGTCAAACCTTCCTTCCAACCTTCCATGTCTTTCATCCAATCTTCAAAGTTGTCTTTCATACAATTGATGTCATTCTTCAAACCATCCATGTTAGCTTTTGTTTCATTTTGTGATAGAGAAATTTGTTGCACTTGGTCTCGTAATTTTGATATATCATTTTGCATTTCTTCCTCTTCTTCATGTGTCATAGTAGAGCTCTCAGGTTACTTATTAGGTGTGACCATTTTAATTCTTCAGGGCATCAACTAATGATAATTTTATTCAATATTCCCTTTTAATTACTTCAAATGATTTTTTCAAAAAAAACTTACGAAATATTTTAAAAATACTACACACATTTTTTTATTAGTATTTGTAGGAGCTTGATATTAATCTGATGTATCTTTGAAATTTTGGATCTCTAAGGTCTGAAATTGTTAACTCTAGTTGCCCTCTAAGTCCTCTTTCCAACACCACCAGTCTTATCAAAATTAGATTCTCCAAGAACGATTTATGTCCAATCTCCCAAGATGACCTGATTATACACTTTTTCAGTAGAGCGAACTTGTATGAAGTGCCACATGTCATTTTTTCAACCTTTGGACTTGAAAACGATGCATATAAAACTACATTCTGTCCTCTGTTTGTAAATTCTTACAAAATTTCAATCTGATACTTAGAGAGAATGTTATGATTATTTTCCCAAGGTCAGTTATTTGGGATGTAATTTAGGATCTTGTAAAAACCCAGAATTCCTTGGATTATGTCTCCAAACATATAGAGAGAAAAACTCTTCAATTTGGGCCAGAGGGTCATCCAGATTTAGGCTCAAATGAGTTTTTGGTTTAGCTTTTGAAATGTTGTATAAAACAAGTTATAGTGAAAATTCCACGATGACTGTTGAGCCCTGAACTTGCATCTTTCCTACACATTTTTCTAGATTCTTTCCATTCACCTGGACCTCCTAAGCTATCAACATCATTGCATATTAGGCATAAAAGAGAATTTAAAGTGGTTTTTCGACTATGTCATTGTGTTTGCTGTTTGAACTAGATTTTTTCTTATGAGCTACGGAATCTTGTCACTTTCCGCAGCTGGTTCAACTTTCCACAGCCGTTTTTGTTAAACTACATGTTGCAGGTGTCACGAGGCAAAGAAAGCCACATGGGCAAGTTGGAAATGACCTAGACATGGATCAGGTCCCATTGGTCCAGCTGGATTTATCAAAGAAGGCCGTGGTCAATGGTGGTCAAGCAGTGGTTAAACAGGAGAGTCCTACGGCAATAGGACTCTGTTTTCAAGCACGTGAAGACTTTCGTGGCCATTTCTAGATCTCTGGAGGCACACTGGCACCTGTAGGCTGACCACGATGTGGATCCAACAACCGCTTTCAATAGATTGCCTAACCTCGGCGACCATGATGCTAAATCCATGGACGTTGTTCTTCACGTGTCCTCTGTTCACATAGTTTTACAGGAAAACAGTTATGTAACCTTTGTTATAAATAACACGTTCTTATATGCATAGTAGCTAGCCTTTGGAATGTAATTTTTTGATGTTAAGAACTCACCGTTCCGTGTAACTAGTTTATTGTTGTAACTGTGTTTTCAGATATATATAAGAAGACTTTGTTCTAAATTCTTGTGTGAACGTAATTTTGGATTAATAACCTGTTGGCTGAGGTTGTGTAGAGGGTCCCTGCACACTGAGGTTTCATTTCCCTTGTTGTTGTATAGTCTTTATGTATCATTTCTTTATTTTTATTGCACATGTTTTATAGCTATTCACTTGTATATGTATTTCTAACATTTCACTTCTGTCCATGACTTTACAAGCTTTGTATAACACTGATCAATGTGTGCATGTTTCAGGATAGAGTAGGCAGCCTGGGCAATTTTATAAAATTTTCACAATAACTAGTGATATGGAATTGATCCTCTGCTGAATTTGCTTTTCTTAGTTTCTTTTAAGTTCTGTTTTGTTGATTTCAGTCTTGTTCATTTGTTTTGGTAAGTTAGTTTAGAAATCAACTCACTCATTTCATTGACAGTTACCTCCGAAAGCCATAGATAGACTAACTGGTGAGGGATTGAAATATGAATGCTCTGATTTGATTTTAGTTTACTTTTCTGCAATTAGATATTGGATTGCACATTTCATTGACAGTTACCTTTGAAAGCCATAGCTAGACTAATTGGCGAGGGATTGAAATATGAATGTTGTGATTTGATTCTAGTTTGCTTTTCTGCAATTAGATATTGGATTGCTCATTTCATTTACGATTACCTTCGAAAGCCATAACTAAACTAACTAGCGAGGGATCGAAATATGAATGATGTAATTTGATTTTAGTTTTACTTTCTTTGCAATCTTTGATTTCCTTGAGTGCGGTAGCTTAAATCAATTTTATGTATTTAGACAGCAACAAAGATGATAGTTTCATAATCAGTAGTTCATTAATTACTTGTTTTAAGTAGCAACATCTTTTCATTCTTGATTCAAGTATTATTTTTCACTAGAATGTTCTAAGACATTCTGAAGTGTTAAGTTTTGGGAACCATTATAAAGGATATAATTGCCTTAAAACTTATAACCATACTTGCCTTCTAGAAACTTAGGAATAGGAATTCCATAAACAAAGATAAAAACCCCCAAAACAACATAAAAATAAAAAATGACAAAAGTAAGAAATAGGTTATCTTACACATATAGTGCGCCACACTTCGTCAGCTTACGAATCCTGGATTGATAATTACTGTAGCAATTTAGGACACACTAAGTTGACTAAACAATGACCTGTTTGGAGCAATGCAACCCTAGAATCTGAAGCTGTGATACCAAATGTTATGCAACCAACTCACAAAATAAAATAAAAGATAGATCAACGACTTCAAAATAGGCCTCTTTGAGGGGAAAATCTCCTTTACATTACACAAATGAAAAAT
Source organism: Pinus taeda (assembly GCA_000404065.3). Lineage (NCBI taxonomy): Eukaryota > Viridiplantae > Streptophyta > Pinopsida > Pinales > Pinaceae > Pinus > Pinus taeda. The sequence goes on from APFE031145049.1 coordinate 48,497, forward strand.
TCTTGGATGATTCAAATGAAAACATCTCCTCTCTATATATAAGAGTCTAAGGGGTCACAATATAATCAAAGATAACATAACAATAATAATATAAGGGCACAATAATAACAATAGTGGGATTCTATGGGGAACAATAATAATAATGCGGGGAAAAAGGGGCACAACAATAACAATAAGGGCCTATGATGACAATACTAATGGGGGAATAACTAGTATTATAGATACATAACAATATGTATATTTTCCTATAGATTCACAAGCTTGTGTATTCTACTAAAACAAGAGACAAGAATCTACTTCTAATTTCAACCAGCGGAAGCCAATATATCAATGAAAACAATATGAACAAGAAGAATACAAATCAATGGCACATAACACAATAAATTTCTCTGGGGAAAGCCACTTCTCAAAACCCCACCTATATTTATTGCATTTATCATAAATATGAGTGAAGATACAAAGCTTAGTCTCACAAGAATAATTCTGCACAAGTATTCTCAACTCAAGCCAAACCTTAGCCTCTTCCCACTATCTGCCAAGCCCCTATCTCCTTGTGGAATTCCTAGGCTAAATAGCCCATATTAATTGGAATCTCACGCTTCCAAAACTACACAATCCACTTTAGGTCCTCTTCCTGATTGAATGCATGATCTATACAACTCAGTAAATCATACAACTAATAACACATTGTCCCTACACTCTAGTCTCAATTGGGTCTTTCTCAAAACTAACATGCATGAGTTTCCAACGGGAGAATCTTCAGTTGATTGGAATATCACCTATGGATGCACAAGTGCACCAACTAAAAAACTAATCCTCTACTAATTCCACAAACAGTTAGAGCTAGTTTAACTATATATAAATCGGTCTAACTGATTTATCAAATTACAACTCAAATAAACTCATTCCATACCCCTAAAATTTAGGGGAAACATATACATGACTACGGAAAGACTTCCGACTCTAAATTCCTCAGCGAATTAAGTTAATTAAACTTAATTAACTATTTACAGGTTGCTATGAGAATATAATTCAATTTTAATTCTTAGTTTGAATCAAGGAAAAATTAAACTCGAATTTCTTGTTGCCATTTCTCAACACTCCCTCTAAACAAGAAAGGGATTATCATCTACCCTCATCCCATCTCTGTGAAACTTGAATTTACATCTTGACAATTCCTTTGTCATAATTTCGTCATTGTGCTCCTCCATGGGATTGTACTCTAACAACAAAATCTACCTTAATACACAATCTTTGAGATGATGATATTGGATATCAATATGCTTGGACCGATCATGAAAACTAGATTTCCAGAGAGTTTGATACAAATTTGATTGTCACAGTAAATCATAGTTGGATCCATCTGCTGAAAAAAAAACCAACCAGAATATTCTTGATCGAGCTGGCCTCACATGTTGCCTGATTCACAACCATGTACTCTACATCTTCCGAACTACGTGCAGCTAATATTTGTTTCCTGTTGTACAAAGAAACTGCTGCTGACCCAATACTGAAGATCTCTCATGATGTGCTCTTCTTGTTTGATGGACTCCCTGCCCAATCTGTATCAGTGAAGCCTTGAAGCTTCACTCCCTCTATCTGTCTGCACCATAATCAATACTGAGAAGTGCCCCTGAGGTATCTCAACACATGCTTTTCCGCATTCCAATACAGCTTGGTAGGCCTAGCCATCACTTGACTAGGTTGGTTAACTGTATAGCACATATCCGATTGTGTGTTCACAAAGTACATGAGTGAACCCACAAGGTGCCTATAAATAGTAGCTTCCACTTCTTCCCCCAAATTAGCATCCTCCTTTCTCCAAGTACTTGCTAGAGGAGTCTCCATGGGTTTGTTTCTCTCCATGTGGAATCTCTTGAGTATCTCATTGGCATACTTGCCCTGACTGTTTGCTTATTGGGGCCTGACCCAAGTTCAGAGTTATTTTAGCCAAACAAATCCTGATACTACTGGCCCTTTCGGTAACAGTTCGTGGAGCCAAGGCTGAGGTCTCACCTGAAGTAGTATTGGAGGGTGCTAGAACTAGGTTTCTGCACCCTGGAGATGTCTGATGACTTTGAGTGGTCTGCGGTTTGACCGTGCACGTAGGTGGCTTTGTGCACATTCCTATACCTTACAGCCTGATATATTGCCTTCACGCGGCCCTACTCACGGGCTGAACGCCGCGCTTCTACATTATTACCCAAGACCTTACTGATATTCCAATATTAGTTGATTATTTTAGCCCACTCGCATGCTTTAAGTTATACTTAACAACATAAACCATTCATACAGGTGTGCGCAATAAATAAACAGTATATTCGCAAATTATATCAAACCTACATTAACCCAAGAACATACACATAGAATTATGATAAAACTTCTCTTTATTAATTACTTCCTTGGTTACAGACTCGATTGAGCCCTGTGCCCTCAGCTACAGGGCTTCGGGAACTCAGCTGTGAACTACTAGGCCTTTGCATACTTAGTTGTAGAGCCTTCTCTTACTCTACTACCCAAAGACACACTTTACACTTCGGCTTAGTCACTTCAACTTCTTTCTACTTCTCCTTAGTCACTACTTAAAGCCTCGCTCTATTTATACAATTCCATGGTCCGCGGACCATGGGTAGGTCTATCCAGCTGATATTACATTACAAAACAAGGGCAAAGAACCCTATGATTCTATCATACTTTCACACCCTATGCCTACAATTCGCGGAGATTTACAACATGATTCAATCAAAACTTAGGCTTTGAGCCCCAAAACATGACTTGGGGGGATTCCATACCAAACAGGCCCCCAACACAAACATCGTGACTCACCCTCGAGTCACTCTATCGGCGTGAAAATCTTTGCGCGGAGTCCCTCCAACTGTTCTCGAACTATGTAGAGGTCAGCAATGCACTGAGTTGCTACTTGTTGGATCTACTGCATACACTGTTCCAAGACGTTTGTGTCAGGAGTGCTTCTCTACATCAATGTGCGCATCCCTTGCATGTGTACGAGCTTTCCTTTGATGTCTGCCGTGATGGTGAAGGCCTCATCTAGCCAAGGCTAGACGCGCACTTTTAGGACTGCTTCGTTATGTCATGATGCATCCACTTGCTCCCTCAGTGCTTTAGCTTGTTGCATCCATGCAACCCTCTAGGTGAGGACCACCATTTGCGTAGTTCCTCAGACATTGTCATACTACTGTTGGAGTTGTCACGCCTCTGTCTCTAAGCACTCGATGTTGGGGTCCTCTTGCAGAGTTGTGAGAACCTCAAGTGATTCTTCTAACATGCTGGTGTAGTGTCGCACTGCACCTTCGATTTCCTCCAATCTGGCTGTGATAGTGCTAGCGTGTTGTTATTTGACTTCCAGGTGAGTGGATGGTTGTGCATTTAACTGCAGATTGGCGATCTGAAAATTCAGCTCCAACTGAAACTTTGTCATTTCCTCCCTAACCTCGCAAACCCATGCTTCTAACCTGTGGATCTACGCCTCCGCTGGTATGGCCAGCTCTAGGATGCTTTGGCAAGCGTCGTCTGTCACATGTATAAGTTGTTGATTTTACAACACCAATTCGTTACGCTACAAGCTTAGTTGTTCCATATTTATTTTTTTCTCACTAAGTATATGAAGTGCACGACTCTCCCTAGCTTACATCTCTGCAGTTATACCATCCCGCAACACATATAATGTCTCGTCCACTACAACAGCTAGATTAACACCGAGACCTTTTATTGCGGTAACTGAAGGTCTCTAGGGCTCATTTGATGTCACTAGTGCCCCTTCCGACAACACTATTATGTTCATCATCCACGCGCGTAAAATTTGCACTGTTGCCTTGGATCTGACTGTGAGGTTGGTCGAAAGGGTACCAACCTTAGGGGGGCACACCTGTAATTCCTGCAACTGCACTCTGAGGTCTCCCAACACAATTTGGTTCTCCTACATGAAATCTTGGAGAGCCTCATTGGTGACATCGTGCACAGTCTCATTGATGTCATGCAAATCACCCTCAGTTAGGGTGATTGGGTTAATGGACAATTTCAAGGCCTTGACCTTCTTCCTCGACCCTGCCTGCATTGCTGGTGTTGGTGCTTTCGCTGTGTTTACGCGGTTCATGGGTCCGCACGTCCTTCTTTTGTTTCTACTTCCTCTACTTCTGGCCCTTGTGAAGGCGTTGTTTGGCCCTTGCCTGCCTTCACAGTTGCTTCCTATGTTGCTGTTGTTGTGGCCTTTTCCTTCTCAACTGTTTTTTGTATCGCGTCCCACGCTGCCCGCACTTTTGCTGTTGCTGTTTCTGTCCTTCATTTTTCGGCGAACTGTGTGATGCGTAGATTGACATCATCTTTCTTCTTTTGTGCTGCCGAATTCTCGATTTTTGCAATTTTTGGGACGCACCATTCTGGCAGCCATGCCTCCAGGACATTGAAAATGGCGTCCTCAGTGGCTACAAAGAGTAGCTTTGTCCACTATTTGGTCAAGTCCTTTTGCGCCCTGATATATATGTTATGCATGTCTGCCTTAAATTTTGCAAAACTCTGCAAACTGTTGTGAATTATGAGTGACAACCGTGGCTTTCGGTTGATCCACATTCAGATGTTCATCTCCATGAACACATAGAAGATCTTGCTGTCGCATATCCTTATAGCATCCTTTGTGGCCCAGAGGGAAGTGTACTTCACGGCCTTTGGTAAATCTTTATTAATTAGGGGAATTGAATATCCTCCGCCAATTCCCTAGCTACGAAAACTATGGACAACAACAACCATGCATAGTGGAAGGTTTGACACTGTTCCTGGGCTTTGCGGTAATTCTGTAAAAGTTTTGTGTAGAGTAATTTGGACCAGTTAAACTGGATCCCCTCCGTGCATTGCTCAACTAGTGTGACCATTGGCGCAGGTACCTTGTAGGCACGACACTTGCCCATAAATTTTCCTATGAGGATTTGGGTTGCCATGCATGCTATTGTGTCCTTGATGCTGGAGATGGCGTAGTCCCTCTTCTTCTTTTCTAGCTTGTACTTTTTCTTCATGGCCTTTGCGATGGCCAAGTCACTGCCCTTTCCTTTCTATATGGTCGTGGGGTCCTCTCCTTTGTATGGAAGCTGAGCGACACGATGAATCAAGTCTTTCGTGATGGGGATGGGCTCCCCCAGCCATATAAACCCATCATGCGCTAGGCAGGGCAGCTACCTGATAGCGAAAATGGTTATTGGGGTGCGGTGGAAATGCAGCACCCAGAGTAGGTTTAGTTGCTCGACCTTCTCCACTCCACGCAACCACCTCTATGGCTCTAACGTTGTCACCACCCCTGTAGTGTTCTGCTTCATGAGGTTTCCGGTCTCAAGGTGAGGGAACTTCTCATGGTCAATGAGGTGCCAATCTTCAAATTTCAAGCTCGAGACGGGTCCTAGGTGCGTGCCTTCAAACATAATGCCATCTGGGAGGAGTGGGGTCTGGAGCGAGCTCTTGGTTTTATCCAGGTCCTTGGGCACTTTGGCCTTACCTTTTTGCAGGGGGCCATAGTTGGGTAGTTTTGTCGCCGAGTGTGTAGGCTAAGTATCCACCTCCATGCCTTCATCTTCTTCTTCTACGATGATAAGCTCCTGTAGATCTTCTTCTTCTTCATCTAGTTCTATAGTGTCAGCTTTCCCCTTCTCCTTCATAGAAAATTTGCTGCGTAGTGGGTTCCACGGGGACATGTGTACGGGAGCCATTACTTGTTTGTCCTTCTTGGGTCCTAGAATGTGCAATAATTTTGGGATTTCTGCCACAATCCCAACACCTTCTAGAATATCCCCCACAGTCAGGGCATACAAAGCCTCCTCGGCGGTCACTTCTATTATCTCCATACCATCCTTAGTTGTTGCCATTGTATCGATGCAACAATCTATCACTCACGAATTCAAGGGCTTAATCAACACTCGTCTCACAACAATCAGGGCTCTGCTTGACTGCTCAATTTGCAAATGACCAAGTGTTGTTTGCTGGGCAACCCTTTGTATTTTATAGCGCTTTTGGAATTTGAATTCGACCGTTCCCCCCAAATCCAGTTCATTAATGCTCCCTTGGTGGTAGATTTTCCCAGATTTTGCCCATAAATCGTGTCTTAGATCCCTTCTGCCCACTCCATTTTGCCTCAAATCGAGCATCCCATCGTGAATAGTGACCTCAATGGTCACTTTCTGGCCAACCCGCATGGTAGCGCAGCCCCCCGTGCGTGGTCGCAGACATTGTGCCTCTTTGCTTTTGAACACATCTCCAATATTACGGAGTTCCTGGGCAGAATAGTTTATAGTCCTACACTCCCTTCCAACTACCTGGAGCGCTAAGGTTATCCTTCCCTTGGCTAGTCAAGTGGTCACACCACCCGTGAAATTTTTCATCCAATCATTCATCATGTTGCCTGGAGAATCTATACCTTTTACTATGATGGTCGGCATTGCGTACTTTATTACTTGAAATGTGCTACCCTAGTCATTGTCCTTAACAATATGTCGTCCAAGCCAAGGCATCATATTAATCAATTTGTGGCGATAGTTCTCAAACTTGTCATTGTGATCATATGCACCATGTCTTACCATCTTAGTTTTTTTAGCGAGAATATCTTCTTTTATTTCCTCCTCCAGTTTCTTGACTTCCACATCCACCAGCGCACTTTTCTTTCTTAACCATATCCTTTCTTCTTCAAGTTCTTGGAGTCTAAGGTTTCCTTGTTGGATTTCGGCTTCCAAGATTTCACGGATCATCATCCCTACCAGTGTTGGATTAGGCTTTTCAAGTACTAGAGGGACTATAGCATTCGTCTCATATTCCAGCCTTGGTAGTGCCTGCGTGGTTAGGTTCTTGCACATGGTCCTATACGCCGATAGAATCACTGGTACATGCAGGTCCCAGTGAGTCTGTTTCATATTGTGGACTTCGCACACTTTGTCAAAGGCTTCCATGCAAATAACCTTCTACGCGCTTGGTCTTATCATACCTCCTAGTCCCAAACGGAGGGGTTGTTCGCGCCATTGTCCTACTTGCTCCTGCTTGCCGATCATGTTTCCTACATTGCAGATGGTGTACCTTCATGCAGGTTTCACACCATACTCCTGTATCCATCTAGAAACGTGGGTGTGTAGACCATTTTTTCTAGCATACTTGGCTTTTATCTACATCTTAGGATTCCCAAATCATAGCCGCAACATCCTTTTGCATTCACGACAGTCCTCAAAATTTTGTTGGTGCGTACCCCACCACCTTGCGGGTGTAGCACGCAGTACCCATTTCAGAGCATCGAAATGCTGTTGTTCTGGCACTTCTCTTTCAAATTTGTTCAGTAAGTCACACACCTCGCTCAACCCATCATACATAGGCAAATCTCTTACCTCTATTGCCACACAGTGCAATGACCTTGTCATCATGTTACAGTTGAGTGTGGTTACCTCGTGTAACCGTTTCTGCTATATTTCTATTTCCTCATATGAATTTGAGGAGCAGGAGGTTTCACGCTCCCACGAGAGTCTACCATCCACCGTTGGATTCACCTAGTCCTGCTCTTGCGCAGTTATCTTGTAGATGCAGTCTAGATTGTCATCATTGTCATTGTCATGTACCAATTTTGTGTAGCTCGATCCTTCTGCAGGGTCAAGAGGTACCACTACACGCAGTGACTGTTTCTCAAAAATAATCTTGCACTTCTTTAGATTTATCACTCCATTCATGTCAGTGGCCCAACCTATTCCTAGTAGCGTGGGATAGGGATTTCTGTCATCAACAATCTCTATCACGTTGAAATCTACAAGCACACTTGCACCTTTCATATCTACCATTATTACCTACAGTATTCCCATAGGTAGGATATTTTGCTAGTTCGTCATTCATAATTGAATAGGAGACCATTGCAGCGTAGGCCTGCCCATGTGCTCTCATGTTTGCTTTGACAGGACGTTCGCGTCCAATCATTGATCCAGGATCACTTGATCCATTTCATATTCCTCGATCTGCACGGTCAATCTCATCTCCCTTCATGTTCGCGTTGTGTACTTTCTGAGCTTCCGGACTACATGCGGTTCTCCTAACATGGTCCCAACACATCTAGTTATGAGTTCTTACAGCCCCTTCATAGCCTTGTTTTCATGCAGCAGCTTCATGCACGTCTCTAAGAATGTAGCAAGCATCAATGGGTCCATTTTGGCTTCAAATTTGTCTTTTGTTCTTGAAGTAGAGGCATCCGCGAAGATCTTCTTAGCTTCCTTGAATGTCTCTTTAGCATGCTCTAGATCAAATTCAGATTCCTTCATCAGAGCCTTGTGCACCCAGGTACTTTCTATGGGTTGCTCGCCTTTGTCATCCCCCATCATAATACTGCTTCGGAGCATGATGTTTAAATTTGAGTCTTCCTACTGTGGCTTAGGCCTCATCATTTGCAGGTTCTGAGTTGGGGGAGGTTGGAATGCTCCTTTATCGTGCAACCTCGTTATCAGCATGGGATAGTCCTCCGTCTCATGATCAAGCTGGGTATAATATAAGCATGATGGTCTCATTAGATTTGTAAAATTGTGGGAATAATTCCCTCGCCCTCCTCAATTGTAACATATCAGTTGTCCGCGACCTCTTCCTGGTCCCATTCCACCTCAACCTCATCCACACCACTGAAATCCAGTGTGCGCCATCCCTACATTTTGATCGAGGGCCCGTGTTTTGGTCTGAACTCTGTAGGTAGGAGTCCAATCCATCATCAGTTCATAACTTCTATGGGTATGCTCATCATGGCCTACTGACCTTCAGAAATTACAGAACAACTGTTGGGAATTCTATGTATACTTTTGTATTATATGGCAGTTATCTGTAGCATGCTTCCCTCCTATTTGACAAATCATGCACCGTAATGCAGGTGCCATGCTCGGTCCTGCTTGTGTCTCTGGTCTCAATGGCACTGGTCCTCCTCCCTCTAGGTAGTTTGCGAAGACTGGACAATGGTCCTTGTCATGTCCCTGGCCTTTGCAATTTACGCACCATACCTCCTCGTGCACTTCTGGGGGAGTTGTCATGTCTTATTTCAAACTTTGCATCTCAAGACAAAAGCTTTTCAGTTGCGCATGGATCTCTTGAACTCCTAAGTTAGGATCTTGTATCGGGGTCTCGTGTAGTCTCATTGAAATCTCCAAGGCCTCGACTTGAGTGGTTAGCTTCTACTGTGATAATGTGTTCCTTAGATGCAGTGTTACCGATGCTACAACCATGCACGGTGTTGCCCATTAGTGAAGGCCATGTTGGCTTAACGAATTTTACACTTTAGTCTCTGATCTAACTCCCAGGGGGTCTCGCCTTGAACCATTGCAATTTCCTTAAATCCAATGATCAACTGTGTCTCTGATTTTTGCCTGCTAAATTCCTTGTTTAGCGCAACTTGGATATCTGCAATCCTTGTATTTAGATTGTCATTGGAATGCTTAATGTACCAAGTCAGTGTGTGATCCTGCAAAGCACTGACCAGTGTTGCTTTATTTATATTGTCATATGTGACTCCCTGCGATTCCCATACAATGCATACCATGAACCAAAACTAGTCTGGATCTTCATTCCCTACTCCTTTGAACACTAGCAACTTTATTGTGCTTGCCATATTGAACTGTGGTGGTGGCAGAGATTGTGTGGGCGAAGACAGGGGTGAAGATGGTGAAATTGGTGGTGGTGTAGGTGGTGTAGGTGGGGGTGGTATGCATGGAATTTGTTGTTTTATCAATCTGATCACACTTCTTGGTGAAACCTTCGCGAGCTCTTTCCTTGCTCTCTTGTGGAGGTGAAATCAAGGGGCTAGTTTCTAGTTCTATGCTACCTTTATTTCTATAGATCCTCCCACTTAGCGTAGACCCAAACATCAATTTATTTGCATAACCCACTTTTCACACAGTAGCATTTTAATCCAAGTGTTCAAAGGTTTAACGTACTTACCTTGCGCTCCTTTGAGGAAGCAGTGTTCCACCTCACAATAGCTCACTGAAGTATCTACTACAAACTCGGTGATAAATCCTCCTATAATTCGATCGAGCGAATGATCCACAATACGCATGATCTTATCCTCTGATGCTTCCAATTTGCGCACCATCTCTGGATTCCACATAAAAGGTTTGTTGAGCCTACACTTTCCTTGAATGTCTGCTAGGTTTGCGATCCAATCGTACAAGTCAGATGGGAAAGATGTAAAGACAATTTCATGGATTTATGTATATAAGTAGAAATCTAACCACTCTTCCTTTGATAATCACAGATTCTTGTTTTCTTGCGCTGTGAACTTGTGAATCTTTCTGTCCAACCACTCTTCAATTCCTTTCTTTTTCGGATTCCAATGATACGACATCGAACATCTCTATGGAGATCCCGGTCCCAGAAACGAAGCCATTTGTTAGCTTATTGGGGCCTGACCCAGGTTCAGAGTTATTTTAGCCAAACAAATGCTGGTACTACTAGCCCTTTTGGCAACAGTCTGCAGAGCGCAGATTGAGGTTTCACACGAACTAGTATGGGAGGGTGTTAGAACCAGGTTTTCGCACCGTGGAGAATTCTGATGAGTTCAAGTGGTCTGCGGTTTGACCGTGCGCGCAGGTGGCTTTGCACACTTTCCCATACCTCACAGCCTGATATACTACCTTCACACGGTCCTACTCAGGGGCTGAACATCACTTTTCTGCCTTATTACCCAATACCTAACTGATATTCCAATGTTAGTTGATTATTTTAGCCTACTTGTGTGCTTTAAGTTATACTTAACAACATAAACCATTCATATAGGGGCGCACAATAAATAAACAACATATTTGCAAATTATATCAAACATTCACTAACCCAACAACATATACACAAAATTATGATAGAACTTCTCTTTATTAATTCCTTCCTCATTTACAAACTAGACTCCACCCTGCGCGTTCAGCTGCAGGGGTCCACGCACTCAGTTGTGGACTACTAGGCCTCTGCGCAAGCTGCAGAGCCTTCTGCTACTCTATGACCCAAAGACACACTTTACACTCACTTCGACTTCTTTTTACTTCTCCTTCTTCTCTACTTAGAGCCTCTCTCTATTTATATAATCCCATGGTCCGCGGACCATGGGTAGGTCTATCCAGCTGACATTGCATTACAAAACTAGGGCAAACAACCTTGTGACTCTATCATACTTTCACGCCCCGCACCCATAATTCACGGAGCTCTACAACAAGATTCATTCAAAACTTGGGCTTTGAGCCCCAAAACATGCCTTGGGGGGATTCCATGCCCAACATTGAGAACAAAAAACTCCCCATCACCCTGCCATACCTCCATGCCTAGAAAGTAATGCATGAGCCCCATGTCCTTCATCTCAAACTCTCTTCCAAGGTCCTCCTTACAATACTTGATTAGTTGATCATCACCTATCAGTATGATATCATCAAGATAAAGTACAATGATCAGCAAACTGGCATGGCCTTTTGCTCATGAAACATGACATCCCTGCGAACCATTTTCATCCTAATGGTTGGCAAGTACACCTGATAGTTGTGAGGTGTATCAGTGTACCTCACAAATATCGCCAACTCCACTGTGTGCTCAAGCTTCTTTCATGCATCTTTGGTCACATCGAAATATACTGATGACCCAAAAATCCTAAAGCGACCAACATCTAGCCTCTTACCGAAGAAAGCCTCCTATAGTGTCTTCATCCCAAGTATCCGATGCGGTCTTCTATTTTCTAAATAGACCATTGTTTTGCATGACTCATCCCACAAGTTTAGTGTTAGGCCTTGATCATGCAACAATGCCCGTGATGCCCCTACAATGGTTCTGTTCTTCCTCTCAGCCACCCCATTCTACTGTGGGTTATGGGGTGTTGTCAACTCCCATTTAATCCCTTCTATTGCACATAAGGTCTTAAACTTGTTTGAGACATACTCACCACAGTTATCACTCATAGATTCAACCTTCTTGCCTGACTCTTTCTCAACCAATGATTTAAATTCACAAAACTTTGTGAAAGTTTGATCCTTCTTTTGCATGAAAAATATCCAACATTTATGAGAAAAGTCATAAACAAATATAACATAATACTTGTTTTTAGCTATGGATGTTGTTGAGAATGGTCCACACACATCTGAATGGACTCGCTCTAGAATAGCCTCTACTTGACTATCTCTGTTGTGAAAGGAAGTCTTGGTGTATTTTCCTAAAGTGCACCCTACATGTATCAAGTTGCTCTAGTGTACCTTTGGGGAGCCCAATTAAGATCTGTTGCATGATATTCAAATCCCCATGATGCAAGCAACCCAATCACCTATGCCACAACTCATCAACGTCTTGGCTATGCACCATCTCTGCTTTTGTGCTCAAAACAACACTATTGATCCAGATTTAAACAGGAACAAAACAAAATATAGAGATAACCATATATACAAAGATGCAGTGGAAACAATGCTTCATTTCATTAATGGAAAATACCAAAATATGCTTACAACCAGAAATGGAAATAAACCAGCTAGGGCGATGGTAGCTTATCTCTTAGAAGAG
>APFE031145051.1:0-10660 GCA_000404065.3 Pinus taeda
ATATATATATATATATATATATATATGATTTAAAAAAATAAATTAAAACAAACAATATAATAACTTAACACAATCACATTAATAAATGTGGTTGATATACTAATCATTATTGTTGTTAATTATAATTTTTATTATAATAAAAAATGTTTTTTTTAATAATTTATTACCATTAATAATAATTATTCAGATTATTATGTAATATAGAAACTTAAGGTATTTTTGAAAAAAAAGTGATATTTATTAAGAAAAGGATGTACAATATTTATTATAATAAATTTTCTAAATGTGATGTCCATAAGCATAAAATTTCAGTTCGAAACCTCTATAGGCAAGGAGGAATTACCATTGCTTTGAAAATAAATTTGATTTTTTCTTATAATCTAGGTATTACCATTATGAATATATTTGATTTCTTATAATCTTAGTTTATTACCATCTCATATATATAATATAATATATATATATATAAATAAATGTAATATTATATTGAATTGATATAATTATATATTTATAATTATGATTAATAAGATGAATTAGTTATTATAAATAAATCTGGCCATAGTTGACCATGGACGCCTATAGTGGATGGCACCAAATACTCATAACCACCATTTCAATGTGACCATAATAAGGCATGGTGAAACTATAGAGACAAAATAGTGAAATCATGGTCGAAATTAACCATGGTCCAAATTCGCAATTTCCAAAGATTGATCTCGATATGAAATCAATCATGGAACCATAGTCAAACTTCATATTTTGACAAAGATTGTGCGATATTAAAATCAACCATGGTCAACCATGTTTATTTAGGGTTTATAATATTATCTTAGGGTCTCATATTACTGGGTCAAGTGTGGTCAACCATGGTTCATTATTGTTAACCATGGTCAACCATGGTTAGCCATGGTCCAACGTTGTATTGTGACATAGATTGTTTTAATATGAAAATCAGTAATGGTGAACCATGGTCCGACCTCGTATTATGAAAAAAATTGTCTCAATCCCTCGGGTTCTAATATCAAAATATGAAAAATATTGTCTCGATCCCTTGGGTTTATTAATCCAAGGGTTCAAATTCCTAGGGTATAATATTATTCACATGGTTTATAATAGTAATCCCAAGGTTTAATATAAATCCCTTGTGTCTATAATCATGGTCAACCATGGTCCAATGTGAAGAAGAAGGCTAGTTGCCTGTTCCAACGTCTCATTGTGACAAAGATTGTTTCAATATGAAAATCAACCATGGTCAATCATAGATCTAAAGGCTTCAGGAAAATATGCAAATATAAACATAGATCTATCTTAAGTCCTAATCTACCAAATTGCACTAATTGGGTAGTCGAATTGGCTTGGGAGTAAAACCAATTTGTTGTTATGTTGCATGTGGAATCTCACTTTTTTTTTCATTCATTTACAACCAAAGTTCTAATTTTGGCTTATAATTTGAGATTTGTGGTCGTTGTTTCAAATTGTATGTGTTTGAGGAAGATAAATGAGTTCCCTAAAACCAAAACAAAAAAGTCTTAGACTTGTAGGTAGGATAATGCCCTACAAAAAAATATATTTCCTTTTCCAAATTGTTGGAGAAATTCAAAATTTATTTACAAAATTGTTATAGTCCTTTGTACACACATGTTTTAAGCTATAAAAAAATTCTTTGTACCGTTGTCTAGAACGAGGAAGTGATCAAGAATAAATATGGACGAATTGTACCAAAACAACCTTAGGTAACAAATCAAGATCTATTTCTTCAACAAAGGACTCATGATTTGTTTTCTTCAACATGAGGTTCATGATTTGTAAGGCTCAAGGAAGCAGTAAGATTTCATTATAGCATGGTCCTTCTATTTTTTTGGTCTTTCAACAGTTGTCAAAGAAGCAATAATTAGTGTTATATGCTATCTATTGCCTTACAAGTATTAGTTAGTGTTATATGTTAGGAATCATGATTTGTTTTCTACAACATAAGACTCGTGATTTCTAAGGCCCAAGGAACGAGTAAGATTTCATTATATCACAGTCCTTGCCTTTTCTTGATATTTCTTTGTCTTTCAAGAGTTGCCAAAGAAGCATTAATTAGTGTTATATGCTATCTATTGCCTTACGGCATTTTATTTGCAACATATGGTGCAAGTGCTAGTTAATAATATGTTACCAAGGGTGTTATGAAACCAGCTCACAAAAAGATAGAAAAGAGAGATAAACACCTTAGAATTCAGCCTCTTCGAGGGGGCAACCTCTTTTACATTACACAAATGAACAATTCTTCGATGATGCAAATGACAAGACCTCCTTTCTATATATAGGAGTCTAAGGGGTCATAATATAATCGGAGCCGACATAAAAATAATAAGGTAAGGGCACAACAATAACAATAGTGGGCTTCTATGGGGCACAATAGTAACAATATGGGGACTGCATGGGTACAACAATATAATAAGGGGGTTGTACAAATAACAATAAGGGGTTACACTAGTAGTACAGGGGCCTAACAAAGGGACCCACTTTTATATAATACCGTTAAGATATTAATGCAAGAATTCATCATTCAACATGTAAAGAGCTCTCTTTGTCACCCTTAGGCCAAAGGAGTAGCAGCGTCTTCCAACGAGATTTTGAGGAAGAGGCCGACCGAAATTTGAAACATCAGCAGGGATAAATAGGATGACAAAGACTTGAGATTCTTAAGAGCATATGGGAAAACCCACAAGAACAAACATGCCAAATACCATTTCAAATTACGCAAGGACAAAAAGCAGTGGCACTCGATGCCTCCGACAACAAAAAATACATGCGTGCTTAAACTTGGCATGATGGCGCCTATGGAAGATAGACCAATAGATATCACGGCTTCACAACATGCATTACAATGCCTATAAAAACAAAAGACGCACCGAAATCTCGCCATGATCAAATATAAGAAATGAGCAATTCAAGAATGGAGACCTTGTACCAATACATGGCAGTAAAACTAAGGGTAAGATGAGAAAATTGGAAATCACTAGACTTGGAACTTACATTGTCAAAGACATCAGAGCTAATTGCCTCGTCCAAATAGAAACACCCATTCGCACTCTTCGAGCGATGTTAGTCATCTCGCCGCTTCATTCCATTTTGAGCTAAAACCAAATTGTCCCGTAGCGTGTGAAGAATGGCTTCTTTGGTGTGAAGTGTGAAGTCAACTTTTTGTAGCTAGGGTGTGCCTGGTAAATAGGAAGCCACTGCTAGGAGCTTTTGGCCATAGGCAGCAAACACATGGCGTCATTTAGGTAGCACCGTGACGAGAGGTATTACACCACAGTTCTGTAAGGGGTGGCCATCATTCTCATTGGTGTTGCCCTTTCGAGGCAAAGCATCTCAAACAAGTTTCCACGCACTTATTGACCACCTCTATCTGGCTATCGATTTGGGGATGACGACCGGTGCTCACTTTCAATTGAGTACCCTAAAGTTTAAACGAATCGTGCTTGAAATTGTTGGTGAGTGCGGGATCTCGATTCAATGCAATGGAAAGTGTGATGGCACGCGACTTAAACATTGGGTCCACAGAAACATGAGTAACCACAGAAGGTGTAAATGGGTCTGATGGGGTACAAAAGTGAGCACATTTGCAAACGTGGTCGAAGAACACCATGGTGACATATTGGTTGTCTGCTTTCAGAAGGTCCGTTGTGAATTCCATGGAAATGTCGGTCCTAATGGTGGTTGATATTGCTAGTGGTGGCGGCACTTCTTCACCATCTCACACTTGTTCCTTTAACAAGCAGCACATGTAGGTACAAAATCCTAGATGTGTGTTTTCAAGCCTTCCCGCAAGGAAGAGCGCGTAGTCGGTTTGTAGGTACGCTGAAAGCCAAAGTGCCGGTGGTGGGAGATGAGCACAACTCCTCTAAGACGGGCATTGTTTTAAAGCACAATTTTGAATCAAAAGAATGCACGCTTAATGCTTCAAGCTACCTTGTCGCCGTGTGTAGCCCTCACGGGGATTGGGATTCTCCTAAAGCACTTGGATGAATTGAACCACCACGTCAATATCGAGCCATTCTTGACAAGCGTTGACGAGGAAATCAAGTACTGTAAGGATAAGGCAAAGGGAGATCCTTTCTCCTCATATTTCTGCAATAAAGCAGATGCCTCGTTGCCTTTGTTGTATATGATCTCATAATCATACCGACGCATCTTAGTGACTCATCTGTGTTTCTCCAAGGATGGTAACCTATCGTCGAGATAATACTTCAAACTATGACGATGATCTCGATTTGGAAGGGCACCTCCATATAAGATATGGGTGTCAAGTCTCGACAACGCGAAAGATGGCCATCATCTCTTTTCTCATAGGTGGACTTGCCCAAGTTTTTGTCAATTGCATCAACATAGCGCCCACACCCATACCTGATGCACCCATTCCAAGCGCAATTGGGCACCGGCAAAGTGGGTGCATTGCACATGGCTTCCTTTAAAGCTGAAAAGGCCCACTCGACAACATCGTTTGATACAAAAGGCACTTGTTTGTAAAGCCGAAAAGGCCTACTCGACAACATCGTTCCAAAGTTACCGACAATATCTCACACGTAGCGGCAACAATTATTGCGTACATGGACGCATATCCACAATGGTAAGAACAAGCATCGAGCAAGGTTTGAACCTCAATGAAGGCCATGTTACCTACCCACTTTTACTAACGGGTATCAACAACGACGATAATAACAGGGATGAAATTAACGAATTGAGAGTGCACCATGCTACCTACCCACTTTTACTAACGGGTATCAAAAACGGCGATAATAACAGGGATGAAATTAACGAACTGAGAGTGCACCATGCTACCTACCCACTTTCACCAATGGAGATGAACAACAAAAAGAATAATAAGGATGGAATTAAGAAATTGAGGGTGAATATCAAGAGCAAGAATAATGTAAGGATGAAATTAAGGAATTGTGAGTGAGTATCATCATCAACAACAAGAATGATATAAGGATGGAATTAACCAGTTGGGCGTGAATATGATCGACAAGAAGAATAATAGAAGCGTCAACGAATTGTGAGTGAATATGATGAACGACAACAAGAATGATATCAGGATGGAATTAACGAATTGTGAGTGAATATGATCAACAACAAGAAGAACAGTGTAAGGATGGAATTAACAAATTGGGCGTGAATATGATCAACGAGAAGAATAATATAAAGATGAAATTAAAAAATTGAGCGTGAAGAAAAATATAAAGATGAAATTATCAACAAGAGCAATAAGAATAAGGATGGAATTCTTCACTCAAACACCACCGATAGTAATAAGGATGAAATTAAGCAATTGAGTGTGTATTTTTTAATAAGGATGAAATTAAGCAATTGAGTGTGCATTTTTGAATTATGGATTAAGACATTATTGTATGGTGGATATATATATCCCACATTCAAAGTGGGGATGCACGGAAAGAAAGGAGGGGGTATAGAGGGGTAAGATGGGAATGTTCAAAACATACTTACCTGGGCGGGGTCAATCGATGATCAAGAAGGTCGATGGCCTAGGAAGACCACTTCCATTGCACTTGGGAGGGGGGTTTACCTAGCATCTCCCATCGAGGAGAGTGCACGTCATAATTTGTGGCAGCGGAGGCTCGCGTTCGCGCGGCCCCCACACAAACACTAAAATCAGAACTTAGAAGTTTTAACTGCAACAACGGGCGCGGCCTCCACACAAACACTAAAATCAGAACTTAGAAGTTTTAACTGCAACAACGGGAGCTGAGAGCTTCTTTAAATCTTTGAAAGTGTCTGTAATTCCAGTTAAAATCAAATCAAAACTAAGTTTAACTGCAACAACGGGAGCTGGGAGCTTCTTTAAATCTTTTAAAGTGTGTGTAATTCCAGTTAAATTAATTAGCAGCAGCAGCTGCTCTAAATCGAACTATTTGTAAATCCAGTTGAACAAATTACCGGAGGTCCTACTCCATGATTAATTACATGCATAGTTGAGAGACGAGCGGAGTGCCCCGCTGCTGCGAGGCGAGAGGAGAGGGATCGTGCTGATCTTCTTGTTACTGTTTGCTGCGAGGCGAGAGGAGAGGGATCGTGCTGATCTTCTTGTTACTGTTTGCTGTTGAGATGCCATTCCTTTCACAGATTGATATATTGCGTGCTAATCTTCTTGTTCCTGTTTGTTTGCAGATGCCATTCCCTTTCACTTCTTGTTCCTGTTTGTTTGCAGATGCCATTCCCTTTCACAGATTGATATTGGTGCTAGTCTTCTTGTTACTGCTTGTTTGCAGCTGCCATTCCCTTTCCCAGATTGATATGGGTGGTGCTAATCTTCTTGTTACTGTTTGTTTGCAGCTGCCATTCCCTTTCCCAGATTGATATTGGTGGTGCTAATCTTCTTGTTACCGTTTGTTTGCAGCTGCCATTCCCTTTCACAGATTGATATTGGAGTTAATCTTTTTGTTACTGTTTTGTTTGTTGTTCAGATGCCATTCCTTTCACAGATTGATATTGGTGCTAATCTTCTTGTTACTGTTTGTTTGCTTTCACAGGTTGATATTGGTGTTCCAATATGTATAATAAACCCCACACCACACACACCATTGATAGATTGACTGTCCACAACTCCAATTTCCTAAATTACAAGCTTGTCTTCAATATTACTCCATACACCTCACGCTCAACTGAGCTTTTTATTCCGGTTTATAAACTCTACTTTTTCGGCTCTCGCCTGAGAGAGAGAGAGAGAGAGATCCTGGTTTGGTTCGTGTCCCAGCAGCAGCAGTGGAATTTATATTTGTCAAACGTTTTCACTGTATACGGCAAACGTTTCTTTCTTTCTTTCTTGTAGTTGGATATTCATGATGTGTTTGTTGTGTCGTATTAAGGGGACTCTGTGTTTGTGCTGCTTTTCCTTTTCCAAGGGAAAGAAACAAAAAAGAAAATGGTATATTTACTATTTCGAATAGAAATTTGAATATAAATGGTATATATTTACTATATGAAAAGAGAAATTTGAATATACAATGCAGCAATGAGCCTGAGCATTGAGGAAAAGATGTTTGTCAATATCAAAGCCGGACCAAAAAAGGAAAAATGGGGGGAAGGCTATAAAGCCCAATTACTGCATACATAAAAAAGAATTGTCATACACGCTCGCTCTCCTAACAAAAGCTTGGATCCACATCTTCCCTGTGGAAAAGCCAAAAGAATGAAACAGCGCAGATTTATCAGCATCTGTCCTGCAGTTGCTGGGGCTAGTCTCCTCATTGGGTGTTAGTCATTTAAGCATCCGATAGTCATATAAGCGTCTGACAGTGGCCGAGAGTTGGGACTCTGCTTCTTCCTCCTAACTCTACAAACGTGTTGAAAAGAAACTTTATTGAAATTCTCTCTCAACTCCTTGGAAAGAGCAAATGGTCAAATTTTGGAGATTTACTTCACTATTAAGAGCTTTCCAAGATTGGGGAAAGGGTCAAATTTTGAAGATTTACCTTACTATTAATCTGGTCAATGGCTATCTTCGAATTTGAATTTGCAGACTCCCTTTTCCTGTTGCCAGCCTATCAGCAACTCTAATTTAGTGGATGACTTGAATGAGAGGACCTTTCCGGGTTTCCACACCCCCATTGGCCTAGCTTTGGGTCATTTGTGGGGGGCATTAACAAAACTATCTTTTTATCGTATCAGGGGTCTCACCTATCTCTATTTGAATATGTTGTTCAATTAAACATGTCTTTTCCTTTTTGTATCATGCACCAGAGGTTTTCAATCCCGCCTAGCTTCACTGGTTTGTATGGGCAAAACCCGGCCTTTTCCTTTTTGTATCATGCACCAGAGGTTTTCAATCCCGCCTAGCTTCACTGGTTTGTATGGGGAAAACCCGGCCTAGCTTCACTAGTTTGTATGGGGAGTTTTGAATTTACCACTCCCTAAGCCCATGACCTGGGGGGCGCGGGGCAATTTCATCACTATGGTTATATGGCACTCTATGGTCTAGGCTCTGCGAGTTGAAAACACTTGACCTCTTCCCCCAACGGCAGTGGAGGTTAAATCCTTCGTCGCCATGTCCCGTGCCGCTGTCATGTTAGAAGTGAGCTTGAGTTTAATTGTAGCATTCGAGAGGGTTTCCGTTGTTGTTACCATTCGCCGTAGAAGGCTCCTTGTAGCCTCTTGCAGCCGTTCCTCCATGCTACTATCCCTACATTCTCAAGTTCCTATATTTCTCTGTTCTTGTTCTCGGCGCGGAGGGGGAAATTGACTTGTGAGTGGGGGGCTCGGGGACAACAAAAAACAACCCGGCCTAGGCGTGTGCTCTACTTCATGGATTGTTATCAGATAGAGTGAGGACGTTGATCATCATTGGTGATTCAAGCATAATTATCAACTTTTTGGACCCTAAAAATGCTCCCTATTAAAAGCAATGCTCTATGTCTTTGAAATCAAAATCATCAGTATCGAACTCGGAAAGAGAAAAATGATTTGTTAGATAATACAGAATTGGTTGGAAAGCCAAAGAAAAATGACAATACCCCCGGCAAAGGAAGGAGACCTAACAAACCGATCAAGGTCAAGATTGGGTATCGTCAAATGACAAGCCCAAGAAGGGGGTGCAGCTCCCACAACTGTGGCTAGGAGTAGCAGCGCTCTGTTTGTTGGCAGCGAATAATAAATTTCTATCTCAAGTAGGAATAAGGAAGGGATGCTTCCGAGGGCCAAACGGGTGTAGCGGATGCCTGGAGGAAGAGGAAGACTGGATCATTTACAAGAAACCTAGATAGGATCCTCCATGATAGGAATCACAAAAACCTGGGTCAAACAGGGAGGAAGACTCAATCTTCTACTAGTGCACTAAAGAAACCTAGATAGAATCCTCCATGGTAGCAATCACAGAAGACCCGCTCAAGCAGGGACAAAGATCGACAACATTACAAGAGACTTGCAACATGGGAGCGGAGCCCCGTATACTGAAAACATACGTTTAGGAGTTTGTGTAGACCGTTGGAGATAGTCGGGCGCTCATCTTAGTGATCTCCTTGTCATCGACTTTACACATGAGACCATCCATTGTACTTGGATTCGCTCTAGATTTCGTTGTCCAATGATGATTAATTTGATCAAGGGATTTCCACACCTCTCAGATGCAGATGTTCTTCAAGTGCCATGATGGATGGATTCATTTTGTGACAAGGTGGATTCATGGCTTGAATTGCCATCATTGGACTTCCTTGATCCTCCCACATTATTCCTATATGATGCTCTCTATGCATGATTCTCGATGTGGAGCTGTTGAATTTTGTGTTTTCGTACCCCCCTGGAGGATGCTCCAAATCTGGATATCTTCTTGCACCCGTCCTTCTTGCTCCTTACCTGTTTGAGTTTCAAATTGGCTATGAGGGAAGGCGACAATGGACTCCCATCTCCAATGGTCCATGGAAGATTTTCGATTCCTTAATTGCTCACGGTTGAGTTTTGAGTTCCCTTTCAGGTTTATGCTTCCACATTCAAATAATTTTATGGACGCTTCCGTTCCTTCTTGGATGCCACAACGTCGACATAATCCTTGGCAGGTTAGACTATATTCCCTACAGCAACATAGGCTGGTTCTTCCATGCGATTCCTCATTACAAACTCAAAAGCTGCATTGCTAGGGCAACCTCTTGAAGAACCATCGAGATCGAAATCGAATTTAGAATGGAGACTTTCACAACTGGACATATTGTAATTGGATTTCTGGTTTTTACAGCGTGAAATATATGTTATATCTATTTTTTGAGCCAACGTGGTTCAAGTGAAACACGGGCTAACAGAACAGTGGAAGAGCAGAGAACAGTTTTGCAAAGGTTTGGCTCAGCAATATTTCATGCATTCCAATGTCACAATTGATTTTTGTTACCTTGAAAGAAGGGGCCCAAGAGCAAAGTTGCAAATTCCCATTCCTATTTTCCCATCGGGTTTGGATGATGTTGTTCAAAGTGTCATCTGCCTTTGCCCAAAACGAGTCCAGCAATCCTATATCTGTGGAGAGGAGAAAATGCAGAAACAGGGTAACCATAGCTTTTCCTAGTTTTAAAAGGAGCCATTGACAGCTGTTTTGAACAGTGAATGTGAGTGCGACCGAGACTCAGACCTATGGGTAAGTTGCGAGAAAAAAAGGACTTGGTCGTGCTGTGGTTTTAATTGTTATTGTTGTAACAGCAACAGCCATTGGAGGTTGGAGGTTGCAAGTGCAAGCATTGTAAATTCCATTACCAGGATAACTAATAAAATAAAAAGGAAAACCCCTTGTGTTTATTTCTTTCTATTATTATCCCTTGAGCACATGCTTGAGTTTGTGTCCCACCCAACTTCCCAGTGAACTGAACTGAACTGTGCGTGATGCTCTGTAGGCAGGGGCGGTCTTTGTCCAATCATCCTTGCTGCACCAAATAGAGTCACAGCACAGAGCATCTAAATCTTTACCAATCAAAGTGAACTTCACATTCTTTTGCCCAAAATGAGTTCAGCAATCCTGTGTATATATCAAATTCAGATCGGAAAACCACTAGCGTGTACAGCAAAATTCCTTTGACATACACATCCATCCCTGCATTTCTCAAATTCCTTTGACATGCACATCCATCCATCCCTGTTCAATCCTAACAAACCATATCTATTTGTTTGGTCTTTG